>VYXF01006257.1:623367-735154 GCA_013397295.1 Polioptila caerulea | reverse complement strand
TTTTTTTTTTTTTTTGTAACTTAAAATGGAAATTAAATTTTGCACCAGGTTTTACAGGCTGTTAACGGGAATCGAATAATCAAGCCTGACTCCAAGTCCTTGAAAATGAGTATTAAAAAAGGTCTGAATTTGCATATTCATGTTTTTAATAGGGTTCAGAAGGTATATTTGCAACTGATGAAAAGGATTAATTAAGCTTAATTTGCATAGGAAGAACAGTTTAACCCCTTGCATCCTAACAAGGCAGAAACTGACAATTTGAATTCCATGGTTTGATGCTGGAGAGACACACAGGCTGAGAGCAGTGCCCTGCAAAGCACCCTCCTTCCACTCCAGGAGGACAGAACTAGGAGAATCCAGGATCCCAGCATTATCCTGGCACAGCTGGTCCCCCTGTTCCCACAGCCACCTCCAGGTTTGGTCTCCATCTCTCTACCATGGTGGTTTGTGGCCTGGGTCTCCCACGGCAGTGCCACCACATCAGGTTTTGAGCTAAGCATGCTGCTCCTCCTGCTGTGAGCTGGGCTGGACACCTCTGACAGAGATTAAAGAAATCATTTCAGTGCAGCCAGCTCTGTCCCCTCAGCTTGGGACACAGCGGGGCTGCCTGTAGCCAGCATAGGGAGGGAGCACCACGTCTGGCAGGGGCACCAAAACCTTCGACTCCTGATCTCATTTCCAATCTCCTTTTTTCTCAGTGAGACTGATCCCACCCAGGGGTTAAAGGCTCTGTGGGAGTGGCAGACCAAGGTGAGACTCGGTGAGTCCTGTCCTGCTTCCAGCCACCAGCCTGTGACTGGTCAGCTGGTGACAGCATCCCAAAAGTCTGGGACTTGTGCAGCTTCAGAGAAAGGGTCATAGAGCTGCCTGCACCCTAAGTCCCCACTGCCACCTCTGAAGTGGGGAAATCAGCAGGGTCTTGCACAGCTCTGTCCAGTTGTGATGCAAGAAAAACATAAGCCCTGCCCATGTCCATGGTGAGGGGTTGGAACTAGATGATATTTGAGGTTCCTTACAGCCCAAACCTTTCTATGGTTCGATGCAACCCTCCCAAATCAATCTCTTCTCAGACTGGAAAGCAGAGTGGGAACATTACGCTTCCAGGAGCCCTACAAAGAACAGAGCACAGCTTTGAGTCAGTGCCTAAATATTGCTAAAAAGTGGCAAAAAAATAAATAAATCAGGCGTTCATTTTGCTTCAGCAGGTGGTGTGCTGCATTCCCCTTGTAACGCTTTGGTGGCGTGTGTTGCTAATTATTTCTGGGGTGGAATTTGCTGTGCACGGGGTTCATTAGACAGAGATGGCTTTGAAGTGGCGTTCGGAATTAATGCTGGCATATGTAAATGTTCCTTGTGCCACGGAAAAGCTGGCTATAAATGATGCCTGAGGTCCGGTGAGAGATGCTTTGTTTACACGCACCCATCGGGCCTCGTTATGCCAGGAGCAGGCAGAGGAGGGGCGGCAGAGCCTTCCCAGACCCTGGAGCTGCTGCTCGGCTGTACGTGAGCCTTTCACAGGAGTTAACGAGGCGTCTTTAGCGCACCACGTCCCAAATTTCCTCCCGTCAGAAAGGTGTTTAAGCAACCCATCAAGGCTGCTGCTGTCTCGGTGCTCAGTGCTTTCCCCGGGTCCCCCAGATGATGAGGAGGACATGTCCTGCATGGTAAATCACCGAGGTCCTGACCTGAATGCCTCCCTCAAGCAAACCCTGCCTCGGGGCAGAGGCACTTGGGGGTAACGCTGGGGTGAGGGGTCCCTGCTCACCTCCTCCTGCTCTCACCTGGCTCATCCTCTCAGCACAGGGTCCATAGAGCTGTGCTCACAGCAGAGCTGGGCAATGTTTCAATAAAGAGGAAGAAAACTTAAAGAAAGAGGAAGAAAGCACAAAGTCTCCAAGCACAGCCAAGAGGGCAGGAGGCAGTGCCTGGGGCAAAAAGCCAGAGGAGTGTAAGATCCCTCAACCCCTGTCTCCACCAAATGCTTTTCATGATGGCCCTTCTGCTGCTGGACATGTCCCAGAAAAGCCAAGTTCAGCCCTATGCCCTGGGGGGATATATTTTATCCCAAAAAATGCTTTGAGAGATGAATTCTTGTGCACCTCTTCTATAAAGCAGGACCCCTCTTGGATCACCCAACAGTGAGGTGGAAAAATAGCTCCCTAACCTCTTCCAGGAGTTTACCTCTGCTACTGAGATCAGGATTGGGCAGGTCATGGGTGAACCATTGCCTTCCCCCAGCTGCTGTCCCAGCAGGCCAGAGTGAGCTGGGGACCTTGCACAGTCTATGGGGAGCCTATGGGCACATCCCTCTGGCATGGGTCTGGGATCCGTGGAGCAGGGTCTCAGGGACCTGTGCCCCAGCAGAGCAGGGCCTGGAAAACTGCACCAGGGCACTTTGTATGGGGCAGCTGAGCACCCGTGCAGCTCCGTTTGCCTGCAGTGATGAGGCAGTGTTGTAGTGGGGGTCTAAGCTGATAAGGCCAGAAACCATCACAAAGTGGGTGGCAAAACCAGTGGGATGCTTGTTTTGAGTGAGCAGCTGTACCTGGGGCACAATGGGGAGCCTTTGGCAGTACCTGACATGCAATGGGTTTGTTGTTCACCCATTCTGGGAGTGAATGTGTGTCAACAGGGGCAGTTCCTGGGCAGGAGATACCAAGTGCTGGAACTGTTGGAAGCCTGGCCCCCATCCATGACCTGCTCCCCAGGCAGCCAAACTGCCCATCACAGGTCTGGTCTGGACAAACTCAAGGTGAGGAAGGAAGGAGCTGAGTACAAAGCTGTAGCCAGGTGCTGAGAGGATTTTGTATTTTCCTACTGCCAGCTGTTTATTTACCAACATGCAGGAGAGCAGCGATCACTTCCTCATGCCTTATTGAGAAGCTCAGCTGTGAAATAACTAAATGAACCATCCCTTTTTATTAGCCTTTGGACTGAGCAGAGGAGCAATCACTTAATGGCTGACCAGTTTTTGAAGATGCTAAGCACATTACAAGTGCTAAGTATTAGTATTTTTCCTGCAATGCTTTATTTTTCCCTCTGAATACTCAGTTTAAATAAGCTTTTCAATTACATTATCTGGTTTCATGCCTTCTGCTCAGATTAAACACGGTGCCACTTGGAATTCACCCACCTTAGTGGCTTCCAGGTCTCTGCAAGTCTCACCCTAACCTTTGCCTCTCAAACTTGGGTAGAAACAACCTTTGTTCTGGGCCCAGAATCTGCCCCAGCTCTGCTTTGGCTTCTTAAACTCAAATACATCCACATCACTTTCTGTCGGGCACTGCAACCTCCTTGCTCTTGCATGCTGTTTTTCTTTCTTAATAGGGGAACACCTTGCATCCTTTCCCTTTCCTTCCAGCTAGATTAGCTCCCTGGAAAAGCTGTCTCCTCCCACTTGCTGGCATCTTGTGATGTTTTGGTTTATTCTTCTTCTCTGTGTGGGCTTTGTGCTGTGCTTCTGACCGATCTCTCTCCTCACACCTGGGATCTCCCCCCGTGTACGTCTGTGGAAAAGAAAAAACAAAAAAGAAAAGTGGGACTGGCTCAGACTTCACTCCAGTGGGTGAATCCATCTCCTGGCAGTTTCAGAGCAGCAATGGATGGACCAGTCCTTCACAGCCACAGGTGGGCTCTTCTAGGGCTGCTGTTCTGCAAAGCCACCGTGGGGCAGGGACTTCTCAGTCACCTCAGCCAGAGGAGCCTCACAACTGTATCCAGAAATGTTTCACCATCTCAGGTTGTTTCTGGAGCTCCCAGCTCTGCTCCATCACCTCCACCTCTGCTTCTCCACTCCTGACAGCTGTGCTGGGACACGTCTGGTCTTCAGGACCCTAGTGTGAGATGGTGGGAGATCAGAAGCCAGCCCACCCTTCACCTCACTGTCCTCCCTGGCTGTGAGCTCTGCCAGGGAAATGCATTTGGAGTGGCCATACCAGGCACCTGCCCCCCAGCCTCTGCTGCCAGCCTCCTGGCATATCATATCATATCATATCATATCATATCATATCATATCATATCATATCACAGCCCTGGTGTCTGCATCTGTCTTTTAGGTGCTGTGATCACCCTGCAAGGCTGGAGGCAGCTGTGGAGCAGCTCAGGGCTTGTCAGCTGTCAGCTCGTGAAGGGTTTGTCGTTCTTGGGACTGCCGTGCTTCTGCCTGGGATTTCCTAGGCAGAGATGTGTGTGTGTGTGTGTGCAACCTCTGTGGTGGGTGGGAGTGTTGTTACAGCCAGAATGATCTGAGGATACAACTGAGAGAAGATTTGTATGGAGAGGTAATAAATTGCAGCACCTGAGATGGCTGGGGAAAAAAACCCAAGGCACAACCAGCTTTGTGCACCCAAGCTCTTTGTCAGCCTAAGCTGAGCTGGACACATCAGGAATGTTTCAGCTGGATGGTGGCAGATTGTTGGTGCCCATGGCCACTTTTCCAGGGGGTTGTTGGCTCTGCCAGCCCCTTGGAGCTACTCCCAAGAGCTGCTCTGCTGTCACTCTTCCAATCTCACTGTAACACAAATCCCAGGTGAGGCAGGAGGGCACTTCTGGGACAAGCAGACTTTAAGCTCCAGCTTCAGGGAATGGAAACCTTTGTGTCTTGGCTCTAAATGTGGTGGAACAAGATTAATTAATTTAGCTGCATCGCATGAAGAGTGCCAGTGTTTACTTGTGAGACCACAGAGGAGCTTTTGCAGTACCCAGAGAGGCCTCCTGCATCTGGATGGGCTGGGAGCTCTTGATAGCAAGGCAGGAGATGCCCAAGGAGAGCTCTGCTGCATGTAAGCAATGCTGAGAGAGAGGAACAGATTTAAGAGGCTCCCAGCAGAGACAAAGCTGCAGGCACCACACACAAACTGAGGCATTCCATCACATTTCTGCAGATCAGGTCAAGCCAGCCAGGGGCTTCTGCAAGGGTAGAGGAGCCTGTCAAGGCTGTGGTGGGATGAGCCAGACTGGAGGGCTGCTAGGAAAACAAGTGAGGGGGGAGGAAATGTGGATGCTGTGTGTGGGGCTGATTGCTTCCTTTCACAGCTGAAAACACTGAGGAATATGAGAGACCCAGAGCAAAGCCCAGGAGATGAGCAAGACAATGCAGGGGACGACACTCACAGATCTTAATGGATGAGACGGACCAGGAGAGAAGAGCTCATTAGAAAAGGGCAATGCATGGTGAAAGGAGGACAGGATTTAAGCCGTGTGAAAGCTGATAAAAGACAGAAATGGAAATCTTTTCGTCCCAAAGAAAGCAAGGATGGAGTACATTAATGAGCTGTTTCATGGCAAGGCAAGTAAAGGTGAGCAGCAAATGGCTATTGCCAGACAGCTGAGCTGAGTGTGAAAAAACAGATGTTGGTGAGATGTGAGAAGCGATCAAGCTCGTACAGGAACAACAGCACATCCCTGTGATTAACGTTCCCACTGAATTATTGAAAAGGCACACAGACAAACGTGGAAACTTGGCAGCTTTCTCTGGTTATTCTGCAGGGACAGGGAGGTTGCAGAGGGATGGATACAGGCATGTTCACATCCAATTTGAACCAAAAGAAAGGGCAGCAAAACTAAAGTGAAAACTGACATCCTGCTTGGCCATTCCCCATGTGATGAAAATCCACATCCCTGGTACTTCTGCATCTTCTCATCCCTTGGACAGAGGAAACTGAGTCCAGAAAACTGGCTTCACTCTGGATCAGATGGTTTCCCTCAATTAAGTTCTGGGCAGGGCAGGGGGAGGGTGAGAATGAGCAAAACTCTCAAGGCAGCATTTGTATAATCTCTACCACCCTTCTGGTGAGCTGGCTCCGAGGGGTAAAACAGAAGCTATGACACAGAGGAGATATGAAAAATTGGAGCCTAAGTAAATTCACTTAGCCAAAGTCACTGCTCCAAGCCAAAGAGTTGGGCTGGTTTCTCCAGCAGCACTGGCCATGCCCACCAGCACCTTCACCACCTTTAGTGCCTTGGGCACTGCTGGTAATCGGGGGTTGGAGGTGAAGGACATGAAATGTGCTATATTTCTCCCTCTAGAGAACAATTTAATCTCAGAACACTTACCCAGAAAAACCGACCCAGGGCCCGTGGTGGAAAACCTTGGTGAGGAAAAAGGGAGAGAGGAGCTGGAGGAGAGGCTGGGGCACCTCTGAAGTCCACACCTGCCTGGCCATGGCAGTGTTGCAGCCATGCTACAAGACCTGTTCACACGCTCAATGCGTTTAAGGTAGGATCTGTGCTTTTCCCAAATAAACCCTTCATCCCCTGAAGTCCATCCCCTCCCCTCTCCTCTGCTCTGTCCCCATGCTGTGTCCATGTGCATCCACGTGCTCACAGCTCCAAGCTTGGGGGGGTGACACCGCCCCCAAAGGGCACTGCAGAGGAGAGGGACACGATGTGTGCCGAAGAGGAGCTGAAGCCAAGGTGAACAGGTCCCAAAACGCACAGCAGGGCGCTGCCGCACCCGCGCTGGGTGGTGTTGTTGGTCCTCCCCCTGACGAGCACTCAGAGACGCAAATAAATTCTGACTTGGGCTCCCAAATTCCTGCTCTGCTGGCTGTGCTAAGAATAGCCGAATGCAGTGCGTGCTGGCTTCAATCACCCTCATCGATCCGCGCTCCTGGGTCCGGTCCAGCCGCGCCGCAGCGCATCCCTCGCTGCCTCCCCGCACCCCTCCTCGCCCGAAGGACTTGTGCCATGGGGCCACCTCCAGGGCACTGTCCTCCACCCCTGCTGACCCTTGTCCCGCAGACGAGGTGATTTATTGCTCCACAGCCCGTCAGGCAGCCCGGCTGCAGCCGGCGCCTGGCCAGGGGGTGCCGCGGCTCCCGATTTCTACAGAGCCACATCCAACACTGAGATGAGTCCCAGGCTCTCGGGCAAGCTCTTGGCTCTCCAAGACCCTGCCCTGATTCAGGGAAGGACTGACCTCAAAAATGGGCAGAGGGGAGCATTTGGAGGGGAGTTGGCTGTGGTTGCTGGGAGCGAGGGAACATGCAAGAGCTGGCTGGGCTGCTGGAGCCCGGGGCTCTGCTCTGCCTCTGGCTCTCCAGCGGCCCGGGGCATCACCCAGGTGTTGATGGCTGATCCACAATCATCAGTGGACATGGGAGTGGGAAAGGCTCCCTGGCAGCCCTAGGAAAGCTGCCATCGCCCAGGAAGCACTGCAGGTCACTGGCTGGATTTGAGCACGGCCAGTGAAGTCTGGCTGTAGTCTGGTCAGGGTGGTACACGGGAGCACCTTCCCTTCTTACAGCCCCCGTGCACCCTCACACACCCCTCCCGTGGGATCTGTGCCCGGTTTCATGGCAAACTCAGCTGAAGCCATCAGGAGGCTCAAATGCTGGGCAGGGACAGTGGCAGTTCACACGTCCAGCACCCACCAGCTCTGAAGAAGGAGGCACATTTTTGTCTGTGAACGTGGCCCTTCCCACAGGCCGTGCTTTGGAACAGATGCACACCCAGTGTGCACTCCAGGGCTGGCAGGTGCCCTCAGGAATCTTGGGCTTAAATGGTGCATGTCTATGTAAAGGGATGTTTCTGTCCTAACTTACAGGTTTTAAAATAATATCCAGGCTCTAGGTGCCACGCAGGCTTTGTAACACGTGGCAGGGCCCCTTGCAGACTCTGGGCCAGAGTGAGGACTGAGCCATGGGGAATGTGGGCTTGGATTTACTCTCCAACTAGAAACTGTCCTTGCTGGGGTGCTGGGGAGGGATCAGAGGAAGGATTTTTAGTGCTGCCTTGGTTTTGCCCTTGAAGACAGGTTGTTGAGACAACAGCAGTTTTGTGGACACAGAAAGGGCATCAGTAGAATGCATTTCCGGATGGCCTCAGGGCTATGACTGAACTGCAGGGAACTGTGATTTTTTTTTTTTCCCTAGCCTCCCCTCCTCTTCACTCCAACATGCCTTTCCTGTGCCCTCTCCTTTCTGCTTTGCTCTGAGCCCTCTTCCTTTGGATGAGTTTGGGGCAGCAGGAGCAGCCTGGCTGGACAAGGTATCACTTCTCTTTGCAGAAGCAGCTTGAGAGCTTTGGTGGCTGAACAGGAGACAAAACAAAGAACAAAAACACCCAGCAGGTGACAGGAGATGAAATCCCTGCTCTGTTCTCCGAGGGAAGCAGTTTGGAGGGACAGAGCAAGCAGCTGCCTTGGAGGGATGGAAGATGCTGTGGACAGAGCTCTCCAGGCCCTGTGCAGAGCCAGCCCTGGAGCTCACCTGTGGAGTGGTGGCCCTGGGGACAGTGGGACCTCTTCCTTTTTCTTGTATGGCTTTTTTCACAGCTCATTTTATGGCATCTCCTACCAAGGGATGCAGACCATGGCTGTCAGGACTGCTCCTTGTTTTGGAGGGAGGGCAAGGGGCTGGAAGATGCTCCACAGCCCAGGAGCCATCTGGAGACCTGTGGTGAGGCCCCACCAACAACGGGGTACTGAGTGATGCCTCAGAGACACCTTGGAGATGAAGGGCCTAGACTTTTTCTAATTCTCCCTTTCTCCAGCTGCAGACAGTTTGCATGTGGGAAGTGTTTAATTTAGAAAGGCCAGCACTTCTGTATCACATTCCTGTGTCGGTCTCTGTTGGTTTATGACCAGTGAAATCCTGGTGTGAAAACAGAATCAGGCTTTGATTTCATCTGCCCCTGCTGTTTTACACCACTAACAGCTTTGCATTTCGATAGCAGCTTTTATTCTAGGAGCTAAATGGGCTTCACAGACAGCCAATTAATTAATTGAGCCTCCCCAGCCAGCCTGTGCCCTCAATGCCACAAGGAAGCACTTGCAGAGGAGGAAACAGAGGCAGAGGAGCAAAATGAGTGGTCCCAGCTAAAGAGCTGAGCTGGCTGCTGCCTCCAGGGCCAGGCCTCCCACTGCACTGGCTGGGCCATTGCTCCCAGCTCCATGGAGATGGTCCTGATGCCATTTCCAAACTCAACGCAGAGATCAGCTGAGGAAGTTCTCTGGATATCTATCAGTGACTGTCAACACTGGAGCATCTGAGCCCAAATTAACTCATGAGCTGCCATCACTTTGGGCCACCCCAGCCTCTTGACAAGGAACACTGTGAGACCATGAAACAGTGTCAGGAGGCCCCACTACTGTTTCCATCATCCATCCTTGCTGACCAACTCTTATTTCTCCTGGATGGGACCTTGAGCAATCTGATTTCATGAGTGGCATCCCTGCCCATGGCCTGGGAGTTGGAACTTAATGATGATGACTTTTTATTTTATAATCCTAGATGATTTCTAAGCTCCCTTCCAACCCAAACCACTCCTATGAGGAGGCACCCAGGGTTTGCAAGGAAAGGCTGTTTCAGCTGAAGGGTTTGCTTTGGTCCAGGTGCTAGAGCTGAGATTTGGGGAGGGACCTGCCATGATGGCACTAAACAAGAGAGGGGTGACCCTCAACTCCCCCCTCCAGGTCCTGTTCACTGCCTGGTGAGCAAGACACAGCCCTGGGAAGCTGCGTGCTGTGGGCAGGATCTGGGGCACCTGGAGGAGGTGAAAGAATGTGCCTTTGCTCAGGCAGAGTGAATGCATTCCTGGAGAAATTACCTGCCTTTTATTATGAAATCCTGCTAATGGTTTGTTGTCTACACAAATAACCACAGGGAATGAACTCGTGCACTTCCCAGCCTGCTCTGTGTCTTCCTGGCTCAGCTCCTTTCTGAACAAACATAACCTTTTGCAAGAATACCTGTCAAAATCGCTTTGAAATATTGAAATAACAGGATGGGATATGGTTTGCTCCTGGGCCCTAGTGCTCATCCATCAGGACTCAGGATGTCCATCCAAAGCGACTTGTGAGCAGGATGCAAGGGGAAAAACTCTGGCAAGCAGCAGGGCTGCATTTGGGGAGCTTAGCACCTCACCTCACTGCGCTGGCTCCCTGCACTCCCACACACTCACCTGGGAGCAGGGCAGCTCTCAGACCCTCATGAAACCCTCACTTTTTGTTGGTCACAGGGCAGATGAGACAGAGGGGCTTGAGACTCAGCTAGAGCTGATCAGGACAAGACAGTGTCCTCTGGCCACCAGCGTGGCCTGGCAGTGCCTTCATGGCCTCAGCACCTCTCTCTTGTTTTAGAGATGGGGCAAAAAGCTGTGGAGTCTTGGAACAGTGTTGGACAGCAATGGTTGAGTGGCACGTGGCTGCTTGGGTGGAGCCATGGGTGGACAGAGAGCCACCCCCTTCCCTTCCAGTCTCAGAGTGCCAAGGGCAGGCCAGGAGTCCCCCAAGGTGTCTCAGTATGGGCAAGCTGTGAATGCTGAGTGTTTTTCTTTTACCTCAGAAGCAAAATCACCCCTACATTCTCTCCTTCTCTGCAGAGCAGCAAGAGGCTTCGTGCTCTAACTCATCACCAGCTCCCCATTGTGAGAGATAAAAGTGGGGGGATAATCCACCCCTCAGTGGCTGATCCCAAGGGCCATCACTGCCCAGACACATCTGTTTAGGGAGACACCAATACCTTTTGATTTGCAGGAGAAATCCCATGTGGCACCTGCTCAGCCAAGTGCCCTTCATTTCTCATCCCCTTCCCAGTTCCTGGTGGTCATGGTCTCCCACCTGGAATAAGGTGAGGGATTTTATTTTCCTGGGTATGAGACTTTTTTCTTCAATGCACTTGGAAGTGATGAGAACTTGGACACAGACAATTGGTGGAAGAAATCAAAGCAAAACACTTAAAAATCCAAACACTCCCCCCTCCAAAAGATATCTCATCAACCAACCAACCAACAAAAAAGTCCTTCAAATAAAACTCCATCTCTTTCTCTAAAATCCATGATTAAGACCTGGTACAAACAGGTGAATATAGATATATATATATATATTTTTTTTTTTTAGTAGATGTAGTATTGTTTTTTTTCTCCTCTCTCTTTCTCATTATACAGCAAACATTGCAAATATAGAAATTTTCTCTGTACAATTAACGACTTCGGTTTACAATGCAATGTGTGGTAAAACCTCTTAGTGAGTGAAAATGTGAACGGGCCTTCAACTGGATAAAAGTCTAAACTGGAAGACTCCGTTTGCAAAAACAGCCCAAAAGATGGAGCTCCTTCTGGTCTCTTTTTGGTTTTTGTTGCTGTTTTTGTCGCTGTTGATTTTGGAAGGGAAGGAAGGAAGAACACAAACTGTTCACAAAGAATCCACAAAATCACGGAATAGGGACTCATGCAATGCAATATTGGAAAACGCCAGACCTCAGCTCTCTGCCCACACTTTCATTTTCATTTTATATTCAATTTTTTGTTTTTTCTTATATTTTTTTAAAAAATCAAAATGAAANGTTCCTGGTGGTCATGGTCTCCCACCTGGAATAAGGTGAGGGATTTTATTTTCCTGGGTATGAGACTTTTTTCTTCAATGCACTTGGAAGTGATGAGAACTTGGACACAGACAATTGGTGGAAGAAATCAAAGCAAAACACTTAAAAATCCAAACACTCCCCCCTCCAAAAGATATCCCATCAACCAACAAAAAAGTCCTTCAAATAAAACTCCATCTCTTTCTCTAAAATCCATGATTAAGACCTGGTACAAACAGGTGAATATAGATATATATATATATATTTTTTTTTTTTAGTAGATGTAGTATTGTTTTTTTTCTCCTCTCTCTTTCTCATTATACAGCAAACATTGCAAATATAGAAATTTTCTCTGTACAATTAACGACTTCGGTTTACAATGCAATGTGTGGTAAAACCTCTTAGTGAGTGAAAATGTGAACGGGCCTTCAACTGGATAAAAGTCTAAACTGGAAGACTCCGTTTGCAAAAACAGCCCAAAAGATGGAGCTCCTTCTGGTCTCTTTTTGGTTTTTGTTGCTGTTTTTGTCGCTGTTGATTTTGGAAGGGAAGGAAGGAAGAACACAAACTGTTCACAAAGAATCCACAAAATCACGGAATAGGGACTCATGCAATGCAATATTGGAAAACGCCAGACCTCAGCTCTCTGCCCACACTTTCATTTTCATTTTATATTCAATTTTTTGTTTTTTCTTATATTTTTTTAAAAAATCAAAATGAAACAAAACCTTTTTTTTCCCCACTCCATAGTTTGTTTGTTTTGCAAAGTCTGTGTTCAAATTTGGTGCATGTCTCACCAACGTGAGGACATTTTAATATCTCACTTTATATATTATATAGAATATTTATAGATCTTTTCATTATTTGTTCTCTCTTTTATTTTTTTTTTAATTGATTCCCTTTTTTTTTATTTTTAATTTTATTTTGTTTCAAAGACAGTCTGAATAAAAATAGCTGCTGCGGATTTCTTTTGGTCCAGTTAGTGTGTTAAGTCACGAGTTGTGTGAGGACTCAGGACTTTTGCTGGGCAGAGACGCCCTTCCAGTAGTCTAAGATGTCGTGGAGATCCTCGTCTTTGGCAAACTGGACCTTTTTGCGTAGGGCATGGCCGGCTGCCATGTACTCCTCCTCGTCTTTGTGCCGCTTGCGGTTGAGTTTGAAGCGCTCCCAGATGCTGTGCGAGGGTTTGCAGGTGTACTCTGGGCTGGAGGTGTAGCTCAGGTTGTGGTACTGAGGCGAGAGCTGGGAGTAGGCCAGGTCTCTGGGGCGAGGACGGGTCAGAGGCTCCAGGATGGAGGGCTTCCGCCCGCCCATGCTGTCGTGCTGCTCCCCCGGGTGCGAGCTGGGGTACGAGTGCCGGTGCTCGCTGTACTGGCGGATCTTCTCCGCCTCTGCCCGCAGGATGGCCGCGGCCGGCGTCACAGTGAGGATGGTGTCGGTGGTGGGGGATGTCTTCTCGATGTATTTGGCTTCGGATTTGTGGCCCGATCCCTCGGAGCGGTAGGACCTGGGGCTCCGTATGGAGCCACTGGAAGAGGTGCTGGAGCGTTTGGGGGCCGCCTCCATGCTGTGGTGTCGCTGGAGAGGGTGGTTGTAGCTTTCCTTGTAGACGGGGGAGAGGAATCCGTGCTTGCTGGGGATCTGCTCAGATAAGAGCACCAGCTGAGGCTCCACCGTGGAGACTGCCCCCGACTTCACCCCTTGGAAGGAGGTGGACTCGGATTTCAAGGCATCGATGCAGTTGTTGATGATCTGGTTCACCTTGTCCACCTCCTTGGCAATGGTGGAGATCTCAGCCACAGAGCCCTGGGTGTCTGGCGGCAGGGACAGCTCACAGTCTCGCCTCTCAGGCTGCTCACCAGTCCTCACCTCCATGTAGTTGCCCTTGGTGGCCTTGGGGGTCTCGCTGCTCTCAATCAGCTTGTACTGCTCGACCTCGCCAGCAGAAGGTAGGTAGGGGATGCGGGTCACTGTCTCCCCACCCAATATCTGTCCCTGGGACAGCTGGGTGATGCTGGTGGTCTCCATTTCTGGCCCGTATTTCAGCTCGATGATGGTCTTCTTCATGCTGCCGGCAGCCTTTTTGTGCTTCTCCTCTTGCTGGCGCCTCTTCCGCAGGCAGTAATACACCACGCCCAGGACAATCACCATGCCGAAGAGACAGCCCAGGATTGTCATGATATAATGGGTGGCAGTGGAAGGGGTGGGCACCGGCTCCTTGCGGTTGGGTCTGGTGGGGGTGATGGTGACACAGGTGTGGTTGTACTTGGAGTACTGGTGAACAGAGACTACACAGTAGGTGTAATCTCTTTGTGCTACTAGGTTGCTCACGGTGATGTTCTCCTCCTTCTTCCTGAGCTTGGTGATCATGGAGGAGAAGCCGTTTTCGAACTGGGAGAGGATGTACATCTTGCTGAAGGGGTAGGGGATCTGCACGGTGAGGACGGCCGAGTTGTGGTTGAGGTGCTTCACCTGGATGTTGGGGCGCACCTCCGTCTCACCGATGGGCGTGAACAGGGAGAACTGTGGCGTCGTGCCGTCGCCAGAGGAGCACTCCTCCTCGGAGCAGGGGCTTTCCGAGGGCACCGTGGTCACCTGGTACCTGGGAGGGATAAAACGAGGGATCACAGTGTAGGAGCCACCAGTGCAAAGGGAAGAGAGCATGCTCAGAGCATTGCGGTAGCCAGTCCGGCCTTGGCCTAACAAGTAGTAGCCCATGTAGTCGGGTGGGGAGTCGCACTGCATCCGGTCGTAGGTGCGCGTCATGTTGGTGAAAGCCTCCAGCCATTGCAGGAAGCCGAGGAGCTCGCAGGAGCAGTAGAAGGGGTTACTGTAGAGTTCACAGACAGAGAGCTTGTTTAGGCCCCGGAAAGTGTTGCTGTCCAGTCTCTGGATCCTGTTCATGGACAGGTCAATGTTCACTATGTTGGGGCACTCCCAGAAGGCATTGGGGGTGACGGTCTCAATGAGGTTGGCCTGGAGATAGAGGTACTCCAGCTTCCCCAGGCCCCGGAGGATGCCCTCGGTGAGGTTCCTCAGTCGGTTGTAACCCAGCTGCAGCACCTGGAGGTTGAACTGTCCTGAAAAGGCACCGTCCTCAATGTAGGAGATCTCGTTCTTCGTCAGGTTGAGGTATGTCAGGTTTCCGAAGCGGCTGAGCGAGGCATACTGCACGCTCTTGATCTTGTTGTCGTTCAGCCGCAAGTCCACGATGGTGCTGTTGATCTGCTGGGGGATGGACTCGTAGGGGGGCTGGTTTTGGCTGCAGATGGCCAACCAGACGAAGCCCTTGTCCCCCTCGATGAGCCAGCAGTCCGCCCGCACCCCGCCGGTGTGCAGGAGCGACACGGCCGCCACGCACATGCAGAGGGCTGACGTCGCGGCCCACCGGCGACCTGCCATCTGGAAGGGCAGCACGGAGAAGGGGTTCCTGGTCTGCTGGAAGCGGGGAACAGGACAGGGGCCGGGAAGGTGTGAGCTAGTGCTCCTTCGGCAGCTTTGCTTGCCTCTCCCTTCTCCTCATGGCTCGGAGATGGGAGGGAAGCATCCGTGGAGAAAGCGGACCTTGGTGCCCACGGTACTCGGCAGCCAGCAGCCAGGGGCTGCTACCAAGGCCTTGGTGGCTGAGGTTGGTCCCACATCACCAGGCCTCTGGCATCTCAAGGAGGGAGTCATGAAGTTAAGCGCCTGTGCAGAGGAGTTGTTCAGGCTTAGAGACAAGCCTTCCTCTCATTTTTTATAGTACTTCTCCTCGTTTTCTTTTTGCTGCACATCGTGGCGCTGGTCCCCATCTCCCTGTGCCTCCGTGTGTTCGGCTGTCCCCACTCGGTCCCTTGGCTCACCTGCTCAAAACAAAACACAAGCACAAACTAAGCACAAAGGAAAGACAGTCAGAGGTGTTGGAGATCCATCCAACCCCCCTCTTGGTTAGGCCCTTGTCTCCTCATTCTGGGAACCGCCTTTCAAGGAGCCTTTGGTTTATCTGGCTGCCACCAGCACTGCTTGGCTGCACAAGGGGAGGGGGTCACTGACTGTTGAGGTCACACTCTGAGCCCTTGTCCAGCATCACTTTTTTGGCAGTTGAGAGACCAACACACATCCAGTGCACCGTTTGTCTGACCTATTTAGGTGTCTACCTGAGGAGGAGAGGAGTGATGCCCCAGAAGTGTCTGTTCCTCTCCGCTGAGAGCAGATGAAGTCTAGACAACTCGCTCTGATGTAGATTTGATGCTGCAGCGTTTTGCTGAGGGGAATCCTGACTGTCTCGTGTGCTGGTGTGCGCAGCAGCAGTGCCCACACAGGGGTGCTGGTCGAGGACACCGTGTCTCTCTGCCTGCACTGCCATGTGGCATCTGGGATACAGCCCAGCACCAAACGCCTGTCCTGTTTCTGGGAACCTGAGCAGCCGTTTCAGGGCACTCTTCACAAAACCCACCGGTGTGATTGTGAACCACCCAGTGTTCTTGTCCTTCCTGGGGGCTTGCTGCCTTTCTCCAAGGCCTCTCCCTCCCAGGTGAAATGATGCAGAGGTGGAAAACCAGCAAACAATCAGTGGCATAACAAGAGCATTTGAAAAGGATGGGATAGGACCCTCCCTCCCCAGCCAGAAACAGCTGTTTGAAGGCTAGGAAAAGTCTTCACTAGACACAAACCTGTGGGGCAGCCAGCAGCTTCACTCCCTACACAGAAACTCATTTCCTGCTCATGTTTCCCATCTTTTTCCTCCTAATTTTTTGATTAAGCATAAATTTCCATTGACAACTCTTGCTTCTTTTTCTGATTTCTTAGGGAAAAAGGCAGGCAAAAGTGGAGAGGTGGGAAATGCATGAACACCAGCATCTCCTGGTTCATGCTTTTCCACAAGACACTGAAAACATAATCTGTGGATATCTTTACTGCCAAACAGAACTCTGGGCTGGTAGAATGGATGCAGTGAGATATTATGGCAGAGACTGAGTTGCTCACAAATTGAGAGAAATCATCATGGCCTATCTAGAAAAATCCTTCATTGAACTTTTATTTTGGAAACAGGAACACTGTTTGTCTCCCTTGTCCAAGGGCAGACTGTAGAAGCCAGGGAAAACACCACCAATACTCCTTGGAAACACAGCTGGTAGGAACTGGAGGTTTTTTGGGAAGCTGTGAAGGAGACAGGGCCACATCTTACATCCAAATTGTCTTTCATAAAATCTGAAAAATAGCATAAACCCAGAAACAGTTTTCCAAACGTTTCACAGTGCCCAGGCTGGACTATTCTTGGTGCTACATCCCTGAAAATCGCGTGGCGCTGATTGTTTAGAGGCAGATGTTATACTCTGACCCTTGTCCCTAAGAAATCAGATTCTTTTCCAGCCACAATACCAGGCAGGAAAGGAAACCATATTTCACTGCAGAGATCCCTGTTCACCATTCCATTTATACCTTGGTAAACAGGCCAGTAATAATAAGCAGTAAAACAGTTTATTTGGTTGGATTGTGAACAATGAGTCTGTTCCCTGGTGGCAGTTATATTTCCATTACATGAATAACAAGATCTTCTCTCACACCAGCTCTCTGCACACGGGACTTTCCAGCCACCTTGTCCTCTGTGTGCTGTCACTGCTCTGGGATGCTCTGCCAGTACCTGGAAGTCCATTTTAACATAGCTGAGTCCTTGGAGCCAGCAAGAAAGGGAAGAGGGACTGTGCTCCCTCGGAGATTGCAGGTGAGTGCCCCTCCCTTGCCACCCCCACAGCGAGACACGGGCTGCAGTGCCAGACTGAAACACTTCTGCTGCTACATCCCTCTGGTGCTAGACAACTCAATTAACCTCTCTGCACTGCAGCCTCCTCTCTGGTACCGTGAGATAATGATAGCACTTCACAGGGTGGTGGGAGACTGGAGCAAAGTGCCCTGAGCTCCTCTGCTTGGGGTGAAAATCCCAGCACACGCATTGTGTTGCAGGTGGAGACTTTCTCTCTAGGTGTGCCAGCTCTCCTCTGCCACAGGGAGCAGCCTGGTGTCCAGCTCCTCCTGCATCCTGTGGGGATGTGTACTGCCCCTAAGGCTGTGGGGTGAGGGTGTTCCTGGCCTGCAGAGCCACAAGCAGGGGCTTGCCCCAGTTGTCCCTTTGGGGTGGCACCTGATTCCACCCTGATGCTGATTCCAGCATCTCCCTGTTCTCCTCTATGGACTTGTGGATTCCTGCTGGCAAGGGAAGCCCTGCCAAACCGAGCACAGGCAGCAGCAAAGGATGCACTTGGCATTCTCTTCAGCAAGCACTTATTCTGTCTCCTGTATCTCCCATTGTGACCCACCCACCCTGTCTGGGCAAACCTGTGTTTGGGAAGGCTGTGCAGAGCCAAACCAGCCTTTTCCTCACAGAGGGATGTTCTTGTCAGTCCTCCATGGGGAAAGGCAGTGGGCAGAGGGCATTACTGGAGTGGGACCATCCACGAGCAAAGAGCAGGGACAGACTCCCCACAGATCTTGCCAGGCTGATCCCCTATAGCCTTCCTACAGCACCCTTGTGCTTCCCTTATCTAATCAGAGGTGCTGAGGAAGAAGAGCAGCAGTAAATGACTCAAACACGTTCAGTAAGGCTCCTACTGCATGTTTTCTCTTCTTTCCCATTCATTACCTATCAGCCAAGTCCTTCCCAACAACAGAAAGGAGAAATGGCATTTTATCAGCAGCCTGAGTTTAATTTCAGCTCATTAAAGCAAGCAATTTGCTGGTTTATTTGCTTTACAAAGTGTGAATAAAATGACAGCATTAAGGAGATGTGAGAGAGGAAAGAGGGGCTAATCTCCCTTTTTATTAGATTCTCAGGACATGACTGGTAAGTGGAGAAGTGGGTCTTGTTGCTTTGCACAAAAGGCATAATTGTTCATCTTGCTGGCTTCTGAGAGCCTCCATCCCAGCCCGTGGTGGGTGTGGGCCCAAGGAACACCAGCACCCAGCATCCCACAAGGATCTAGTGGTTTAACTCTCCTGCCTGCCTGATTCATCTTGACCCAGTTGTCCTGAGTTTATTCTCCTGGTAACACAATTGCACATCACTTTTTCCAGTCCTCTGAACCCCCACAGAGCAGAGAAAACCTGGGAATAAACCAGAAAAACTCTCATATGAAAAAAAAAAACCAGCAAAGTGGCGATTTGGGTGTCTCTTTTGCTGTTGTAGAACAAAGCAAAAGGTAGGAATGAAGACAGTGTGGAATAACAACAGAAATGTGTTGGAGTGATGGGTTTAATCTCAGTCAGAATATTTTGAAGTGTGGCGCCACGGTGACAATGACAACAAGCCACATCCACAACAAGGCCATGGTAGCCACCCAGGAAATACCATTCCTGCAGAGTTACCTGGGCCCTGCAGACACTCAGTAATTCCCTCTCCTTCTGCTCTCAGGAGGCAGAATGGTTTGACCAGCTGAGATGATGTTGGGTTTTTGTGGCTAACAGAGGCCAGCAAAGGGGCAGTGACAACTCCCTCACTCCTTGCTCCTCCCACACATTGAGATCCAGTATCTCTGCTGGAGCCCTGGTCCGTGCTTCTCCCTGCTAATCCCCAGCCCTGACTGTGATATGCTTCCCTCCTACCCATCTCTGCTTCTCCAGCCCTGGGCCCTGTCAGCAACCCAGCAGCAAAGAGGGAATTTCGAGGCTGCAGCCTGCACTGGATGAGCAGCAGCATCCTTATCCTGGCTGAAAACCCAGAGCAAGGGAGGTGGAAAGGAAAAGGCAAAGCTGGAGCTTCAAAAACCAATGCAAGCTGGCTGGGAAGTTTTTGCTTCCATTCCCCAACTGATGGCATCTTGGAAAATTAAACCAGAGCAGCAGCTGCAAGGAAGCAAACAAAGCAGCTATGGGGGCTGGGAAGGGAGCTGGCGCTCAGTTCCTAATTCTGTTATTCTACTGAATGAGTTATTTCAAAATGTGGATTACATTTACTGAGTGAACGCAGGATTATGCCTGCGTGTGCGTGTGTATACACACAGCAGTGCTCCTCTCCTTGGCATTCCTGCTTCTCCATAATTTCCTTTTCCCTAGCTGCTCCATCTTCAGCTTCTCTTAGATCCCCTTTCACAGCCACTTGGGCTGTTTTGTCAAAAATTATCCCCACTACAAAGAAAGCCAGAGGAAAATGGGAGTGGTATGTTACAAACATGAGTGTTTGGCCACCCAGACAGGAGGGGAGGGAAAATTTGGCTAACAGGAACAGATTTAAACAGATAATAACAGATTTTAAAGTGAACCTTGGTTCTTCATTATGTGTAAGATAATCTAGACAGGCAGCCCTGAGATGGCAGATAAAACCTTTAACAGTGATGAAATCACCTGTAAATAGCTAATGTCCATCCTGTATATGTCAGGTGGGGAAAGGAGGATTCCAGACAGGTTTTCCCCTCATTCATACTACTGGTCTTTGCTCCATGACTCCTGCTGGATGATGTTGGTCAGAATCACAACCTCCCTGGATAATAAAGATGCTAAAAAATTCAAGTTCATTTTATATCCAGCCATCCTGGTCCTAATATCCTTCACTGACAGGGTTTAGACAGCACTTTGTGCATCCCAACCTTATTCCCAAATGCCTCATAGTGCTAGATAATAGAGTTCTCCAGTCAATTCTACTCTCTCTCCTGCTATTATTTATTATTTAAGAAAAACAGGCAAGAGAGAAGAGATATATTTTCCACTGAGGTTTGAGGAGAGATTAAGAAGGAATGAAGCAGAGAGGTGAAGGGGTAATAAAGATGGCATTTGCCTTGCCCTGGCATTGCATCTGCATTGCATCCAGGATAGCTTTTACTGAGACTCTGGGAGGTCACAGGCTGTATGACAAGTATCCAGGTGGGAGGGATGGCAAAGAGATAACTTTCCTGGGAGACACCGGGAGAAACAAAGAGAAATTACATGCTTGGTCTCAATACAGGGATATTAATATTACCAGTTGGTCAACACTCATGGGTTCTGTATGGTGTTGGGGCCAATCTCTCCACGGCTTAATCCTATTTTAACCTTGACTGGAAAAGTTACAATCTTTTCTGGAAGGTGATATTCAATCTCCTTTAATTTGGCAGCAAAGTTGGGAGCTGTTGTGTCTGAGGGGAGCCCTAGTTCAAAGGCACTGTGCCTCCAAAAGCCAGGATGAGGCCAGAGCTGCAGCCTGGGAATGGCCAGAACAGACCTGTCTGCACAAACATTTGTAAGAACTTTTTTTTTTTTTCAATGGCAAGATAAATTCTGATTTAAAATGACAATATTTTCAAGACAAACTGTTGGGATTTCAGAAAATAGGGCTATTCTGCTGTTACTCAGCTGCAGTCTCAAGTCATTTACATCCATCTCATGCTGCTTGGTTTCCAGGGTCTGTTGAGATGACAACCCCATCTCATGCTGCTGTGGGCTGCTGAGCAGAAGCCTCTGCTGAGTTTAAGTAAATGCATAAATGATCTTCTTGGTGAGCAACCTCTTAAGCCCAGCTGGGGTACCTGTGCATTAAACCAGCCTTCCAAAACATCATCATGAGCGGCAGTGGAACATCAGCTCCAGCCCCTGACAGGGCAGCTGAGCCCTCGAGGAGCTGAGAAATGTGGTGAGAGGGACAGAGTTGGGGAAGGTGATGAGGAAAAAGGTTTTAGGGGATGTAGAGAAGTAAGGGCTCTAATCAGGTATGACACTAGCAATAAGAAAGGTGTGTTTCCATGGGAGAAACACTCTCTCATACTTTCTTGATGGGGTTTTTCCTTAGAAATAATCAGTCTGAATCACAGCTTCATTATGGGGTGGTTATGCTGACAGTAGGCTGGGGAAAAGCAGAGGTCTGGTGTGGAAGCAGGAGTCCTGTTTTCCCCTGTAAATAGTGCTGAAGATCAAAGGATGTTTTTCCAGCACCGATGCAATGGAGGGAGCCAGCCCCACGCTGGGAAGTGGAGCTGCTGGTGTTCCTCAGCAGTGACAATCTGAGCTGAGCCTTGTCTCCCCTGCATTGTCATCCTCGCTCAGATCTTTGCTGCTGTTTGGAAAAGGGCTTTACTGCTTTCATTCATTAATTTATTTTTGCAGGAAGCCTGCATAACCCTTTGCCTCCCCGATGGGAAAACCCACTTTTACACAGGGGAAAATCTAGTTGATGGATCTGTGAAATGGTGAGTTGTTAGAAATTATTTTTAGAGGTGCAAGTGTCTTTTTTGCTCTGATTTCTTTATGGTTGCATTTGCAGAAGAACACTTTCCCCCCTGTCCTGCCCTTCCCCTGTGAAGGGGTCTCTGGCCAGGGCAATATCACAGTTTCTAGGTAGGCTGAAATGCTTCCTGTTGAGAGATGGAAAAGAAAATACACAGCTCATGAAGGACTTCATAGAAATGATCTGTGATCTCTGGGTAGGCAGAACAGAATTCACCTTTCCATCAGCATGTGTCCTGCACACAGGAATTGTTATGTCTGTGCTGTAAGCAAACAGCCCTGCTAACCTCTCACTGACTCGCTCACCTTGGAAGCTGGTCCTGCTTTTACGGTTGGAGACTTCCAGATGTCTCCTCCAACCCAGGCTGTCTTGTGATTTTAATGATGTAGCTCTTGTCCTCTGGAGCTGAGGAGCCCAGCTTAAGGCTGGACCCTCTGGCTATCCACTTTCTGAAGGGTGTTTCTGCTCAGATACTGCTGTATCTGGCAAGCCCCAGTGCCCTACAAGCCTAATTTTAGCTCAGTGCTGCAGGCTGGCTTCTTGTCATGGGCCAGGAGAAGGTTAATGATCATCTGGGCAGCCCTCCAAAACCAATCTAATGTTTATTCAGGGTAACAGCATTGCAGAGGAAACCAAGTGTGACCACCTTCCACGTACAGCTTACCCATCACGGCCCTGCTCCTGCAGGTGGCTCTGCTGGAGCAGCTCACGTTTGTCCACTCTTGGAGGAGACCCTTCCCTAGGTCAACTCAGGTCCTCATCAACATTTCCAACCCTACCCTCTTAACCCAAACAGATGCTGTGTTTCTACAGAGAACCAGTTTACCAGGCTGTGGGTCTGTTGTTCCAGCAGTGGAAATACGCACTCAACATCCTATTTTTTTTTAATAGGACACTCCTCATGGGTCAGATATCCAGGCTACAAACCACTTATTTGGATATTTGGGAGGTGGGTCAGTGGTCTCAGCCTGGTGGTGATGGCCTGGATGTTGCAGGTCTGTGCTCCAGCTGAGTCTGGGTTCGAAGTGAGAGGAGAAAGGGCTGGTGCAGATTAGCACATGAGGAGGCACAGGGATATGAGACAGCAGTGACTGTACCCTCTGACAGAGGGCAGAGTCCACAAGATGGTTATGTGCAGTTATTCACCTCAGCTGCTCTTTAATGGCTTAATTTCAGCCATGAATTACAACCTTTTCTTCCCACCAGCACAGCTCCTGCAGTTATTTCATCATGCCTTTGACACAACGTGAAAGGATGTGCAACACATTCATCCCAAGAATACCCTGCACGTGTAGGGAGGTGGGAACACTGCTTTCTTGGGGCTCCCCTTGGGCCTCTCAGGGCTCCAGGAAGGGATTTGGTATAAGCTTTATAAAGCCTCAAGGCCTGAGATGTGCTGTGCTGAGGGAAAGACTCTCTTCCAGCAGTAAGTACTCACAGCCATACATGACCCAGGAGAGCTCTTGATGCTTCCCTTGGGGTGCAGGAAAACTTGTACTGATAGCAAAAAGTATTTTCTGAGGCAGCCCTGAGATGTTGGTACTGGCTTCACCATCAACAGTCCCAAAATAGCTGGTTCTCACTGCCTTCCCAGGTGTGCTGAGAGGCATTGTGAGAACATCTATTTAGCAGTGTCTCTGGAGGACACTGGGAATGTGCTTCCTGCTGCCTGGGATGGTCAGGGAGATGGTTGGGCAGCCAGATGGCCATATGTGTTTGGAGCTGATATTAATGTCTCATTTGATTATGTTTACAGCATGATTAAAAGGCTTCTAGATTCCTGAGCAGGTATCTTTATTATGCTAAACCTAAACAGAACGAAGATACGCCACTGTGGGCTTGGCTGGTTAAACATGGTGCCAGGCAGTGTTTCTCTCAAGACTAGCTGATTTCCCACTGGAGTATGGCCGTGCACTGGTGGGAACCAGCAGAGCCCATCTTTGCCCATAGGGGATACTCAGCTGGAGTATGAGGGACCACTGGGTTTTCTTTATGGTGCCAGCATGCCTAAAGCTCAACCAAACAGCCTTTTACCTAAAAGGGTGCGGACAGATGCAGAGAAGCTTGTGAAAAATGGGTTGTGCACATGCTAGGCTCCAAAAGAAACTGGTTTTGGTCAGTGCCAAACTGATGGTGGCAGAGCAGCAGTAGGAGCTACTGGTGCCTTGGCGTGGGCTTGCAGCACTCAGAGCCCTTCCTCAGCATCCTGTCCACTCCCCAGCCAGGCCTGTGGCCACTCCCTGGGCCTCTGTGTTTCACTGCTTGTCTAGAAGATATGGAGAGTGGAAAGAAACTTTGGAGTCCAAGACACCAGAAGCAGGGAGCTGTGCCAGTGTTTGGATTGCCCGTCCTTTTCATAAACATTTCCTGTGGAGGTTACCTGAGCCGAAAAAGCAAGTGAACCCAAAACACCTACCCTCTTTGGAGGATTGGAGTTTATTGTTAATAATCTACTGCTAAAAGGGTAACATCTGTTTTGGACAAACTGTAATGAGATTTAAACCCCAGGTGGAGGGAGGACTTCACAGTAATAAATGACTTTCTGTATGTCTAAATAGTTTTAATTTTTTTTCTGGCAGAAATAGCTGCTTTTCACCTCAGGCTTCTTTTTGCCAGCTCTTTTTGTTTAATGATTGCTATTAATTTCCAAGGTGGCAGATGGATTCTAGGCTGGTGTAGTCTGAAATGAGGAAAAACAGCCCGTGAAGGTGCGAGCTTGCCGTGAATGCGTGCACAGGTCACACATGCTGATGCAATGCCATGTGTGGGAGTTTGCTTCCCCGAGGAACAATTGCTTCTAGGTACCTGCTCCTACCCACTGGGATGTTTGAGCATCTCTCACTCATAAAGGAAGGTAAATTAACATTTCTGGTCACTGCTCGTAGCTCTGCCTGTTTAGACCTTCATTAAATAAAGCTGCTGATTTCAGCAAGGGTTCGGGAGGAATTCAAACCAGCACCAAGTGCTGTGCTAAATCCAAGCTGAAGTGAGCTGGAGAGCAGCACATGGTCTCCAGAACATGGAAATGAGCTCCCTGCCCATGGCTGGATGCTGCCAAGCGATGGGGATTCCTCCTTGGGCATGAAACAGACCTTTTCCAGTGCTTTTTCTGTGTTATTTGATTTTTTTTTTTTAATAGTGTGGATGTCCCAAACAATCCTTCTCCATCCTCTGGCTGTGGCAGTAAATGTCTGCTGTTGAACCCAGCACACCCTGCCAAGCTCCTAGTGCCCAAAGGAGGACTTTCTTTATCCTCTCTACTACCACCTCCTCCTCAAGAAGCCTACAGAACTAATCCCAATTAATGCTGCAGTGTGCTGGGGTGCCCTCCTTTGTCTTGCCCTCCTGTGGAGCATCTCTGGACTTGGCTCAGGAGGCAGGACACATGGGTAGCCAGGTGAGAAGCAGGATCTAGGAAGCAAGGCTGATGATGGACCACCACAGGGCAGCACCCTGTGGACAGACAACTGTCCTGAGAACAGAGTGTGGCAGAGGATGTGGGAAGGAGGGAGGGGTTTGTTTGCCTGGGCCTGGGTGAGCCCCTGGGGATGGAGGAAAGGGGGTAGAGATAGAAAGTGCAGCATCTCAGGTGATGCAGATAATCTCCTTTAATCTCCTGCTCAAAATAACCCAAAGTCAAGTAAAGGAGGGATTACAGAGCCTAAGCCACTGCTATTGCCAGGGTGGAACAGACTTAGGTTGCCTCTGAAGGGCTCCTGAGGAAGAAGAGGAGCTGCAGCAAACACCAGCCTGCTGGAAATGCCTCCTGGTGAGGGTGACTGGGTGGGCTCGGGACCCTCCTGAGGTAGCCCAAGGGCAGCTGGAGCTGCAGGGACAGCAGTGGCCGGCAGACTTAGGAGCCTACACAGGGAGCTGGTCCCAGGGAGAGAGTGTCTTAGATGCCCACTTGTCACCTTGTCGTTGCTGATGGGTTTATTCTTAGTGCAGGATCCAAAGTGCTTTGTAGCCATTAATTATCCTAATGGGGAGGCAGTGCCCGTGAAACCCATTTTCCAGATGGGAAGCAGAGCCCAGGAGGACATAAATGACCTATCAGGTGCTGGGGCAGGGCTAGAGTGAGGTGGCCAGACCCTGCCCCCCCCACCTCCCTCCAATTTTAAGGGACCTTTCCTTGGATTGTGTGTTCCCATCTGCTGTGAGGCTGAAGGCATCTCCTGCCCTTTGCCAAAAAGCCAGGCCACGGCTTGGCGGCTGTGCTGCTGCCAGGGAAAACTGAGCTGCAGAGCCCTATTCATCAGCTCCTGGTGATGTCTCCGAGATAGCAGCAGCACAGGGAGTGTGTGAAGCAGGATTGCACTGGGGAGGGAGCAGAGCATGTTCATTTTAATGAGCCTGTCCCTGCCTAAAGGAGAGAGAAAGCGAGAGGCCAACCTGGTTTAATAAACTCCAGCATGCGGATTTAATCAGATGGATCATTGTTCCCCAGCACAGGGATGAATATATTAAAAAAATGATTCAAACTTTTCCCCTTTGTTTTTCATTTGTATTATGTGCTGTGGTGTGATAAAACATCCTGGGGCCAACTTACAAGGCAATAAAAGAAACGGTGGAGGAGAGGAAGACATTGATCCATGCGAGCGAGCACAAGCACTGTGGGAAGGGAGGCTGCTGGCAGGCAAGGCTGGAAGAGAGGGGCTGCAGCATCCTCAGCCCCCACCAAAGCCCCAGGGAAGATGTGGTTATGGGGGCTGACCTGCTGTCAGCTCCTTTTCAGAGATCTGAGATGACTAACAGCAGCTTAAGTCCAGTGCTAAAAGCAGCCCTTGCTGGAGCATGACACCTCCATCTCACTACAGAAAGATCTGAGCACAAGAATATCCCCACACTCCTGCCCCAGGAGGGATGGAGGGACAGTCCCCACCTTTCTACAGGGACACCAGCATGTGGATTGTGCTGGTGGTGTCTTTTGGAGTTAGGTGGCACTGGCCTTCCAGGGAATGGTGCAACAAGACAAACTTTCCTCTGGACTCTCCCCTTCTCCTTACCAGGAGTTTTTTACTCACTGCCTCCCCACTGCAGCACGTGCCAGGCAGGGAGGAGTGGAGATCTGGGTGCTGCTTATTAATTTACAGAGCTAAATAGCTGTGGTTGCAAAGCTGCAAGCTGCCCAGCAGGGCTGCATCGTGGGGTTGTGCCACTGCTCCCTGTGGGAATGCCACACCTCTGTGTCCCTGACTGTCCCTGGGGACAGCAGCATTGCTTGGAGGCACAGGAAGGTCTTGATCCGGCACAGCAAAGAGCAAAGTGGGTCTGCAGGCAGCCCAGGTGGGATTGTGTCAGTGTGTGTCCCAGCAGCACCTGGCTCTGGGCTTGCAAGGCTCTTGCTACGTGGGCGGGAATAAAGCCAGCTTAGACAAAATAGTCTTTTGTACTAAATCCTGGACAGACCACCTGGAGCTGTGGACAAGGACAGACCGCAGAGGCCTCAAAATGCCTTCATGGAATTTATCTCCTTTGCCCTGCCCAAGCTCACTGTCCTTGGCTGAGGCTTAAATAACCCCCAGCCCTTGCCTTGCTCACCGTTCTCTGGCCCATCAGGCTGCTGGCCACCCCGAGACACAAAGAATTTGCTCTCCAAGGATGGGACAGGACACTCAGCTGGGCTTTTAACCACTCCACCTAACTCTAAGGCCAGAGCTGTCCAGCTGCACTAGACAGCTCCCTGGCAGGAGACAAATAGGCATTGGGCTGAAGGCAGCCCAGAGGTGCTTTTATTGGGGGGCTACAGGTCCCCCTTTGCCACAGGGCAAAGCTGTACCTGACAGGTTTGATTGGCCCTAGGACAGAGATGGGGTTTGTGGTGAGAAACCAGGAATTATGTTTTACATCCTTCCTTCAGGATGGATGACCTCCACCAGCAGCTGCAGGGCCATGGTAATGTTTAGAGGAGGGGCGAAAGGCATCTCCTTCCTTGGAAAAGATAACTCTAAATTGTGCTATTGACTCATTCACTGAAGAGTCACTTATGGCTACCTGGTGTTGGGTATCACCAGCTTTGGCTTCTAACACACCACTGTGCTACTGCTTCATTACTTTATCCATTACTGTCCATAAACACTAATAAACAATCCTATTTTCATTCCCCCCATTGTTTAAGCGGTCATTAATTGTAGTTTATATGCTGTCTTCGCGCATTTGTGTACGATAGCTTCTTCATAATTCCTTGATTAACTGTGATTGATTGTGTATTTTAAAAGCAATTAAAAGTTTCAACACTAAAAGGTAGAGTCTTTAGCAGTAATTCTCGAAGACATTGCCACTTACAATGAAGCTATCGTAGTGCTGGGATCCATTAGCGTGGCACGCCGTGATCTTTATTTTCCAGGTTTATGCAATTAATAAGTGTGAGTGTGCACGTGGCTGGTGTGGGAGTTATATGGCGAGAAGAGGGTGTGGGAAGGAATCAGCTTCTCACAGGGTTGCTGGCTTTTGTTGGGTGACCAGGCATCACCCAGTCCCTTCCTTAGAACGCTAATGCAAGGGCTGAGCCCCAGGACCCCATAATTTCCTTGCACTGTGTATTAATTTTTGAACTGTAAAGAGGGGCTGATACCCTCAGCTGAAGAGGGCCACAAAGTGGGATGTGTGTTCTTCTGGAAAGCTGTGTTAGTGAGTGCCCCTGTGCCTTGGTGGGGTGGAGGTGAGGGATATGTAGGAGGATACGGGTGGCTCTGAAGGCCTGCGTTTGTGGGGGTGCTGATATGATGGAGGAGGAGGAGGAGGAGGGAGGCCACCACCTGGGTGTCAGGACATGTGCTGGAGCACAAATCTCTGCTCTTTATAGCATCATGCCTGTATTATGTCAATGCTTAGCTCCTGATATTGCTGTCATGCTGGGAAAATGTGTGTGTCCAGCACCAGAGCTGGAGGAAATGTGCTTAACACCGTGCTCTCATGCTGCCTTGCCCTGTAAACCTGAATCCTAAGTGCTTATACCTCTGTGCACTCCGTGACCCCAGGGCAGCTCTGCCCAAGCAGCTCCTCATGGCCCATGCAGAGAATTAGGGGTGGGGAAACCAAGTAAGAGGTTTTGTGCAGGTGCCCCGAGGTGGGGGAGCAGATCCCCAAGGACCAGGGGGAAATCAGGCCCTTGTAATGGATCCCCTGCTTGTCCCTCATCCTCCTGGATGTCTGCCTGCTGCCAGGAGCAGGGCCCTCCCTGCCATCTGCCAGCTCAGGCACAGGATTCCTGAGCACTAATCTGCTCACAGGCATTTTTCATCCACCCCTCTCCCAGCTGCATGACGCAAAAAACGCCTCAGTGCCCCAGTACAACTGCTGGGACCACATGTAGGGGAAATCACCAGTCCTGTTAAATGATGGGGGGACCATTTTGTGCAAGCCCTGGAAGGGGATCACTCTGTTGTATTAACTTGGCTGCTTGCATTGGTGTTAATGAAATAAAGAAATATAATGGTTCCAGACTTTTAAACTTCTTATAGCTCGATTTGCATAATGGCCACCGCTACCCTGAACAGGAACTGATCTGTCAAAAAATATTGTTCCAGTCCTCTATCATTCAGCTCAATGGGAGGTGCAGATTGGCCCACAGGAGCTGTTTTTTGCTGATGGAGTGGAGTTTCCCCAGTGCCGACCATAAAAAGCTAATATTAGCACACAATCCAATATTGTAAAAAAGAAATTGGTTAAAAGTTATAGATCAATAACTGTTAACATGGCTCTATTTTGCAGACAGGTCATGTTTGCTGCTGCCTGCTGATGGGGAGGCAGGCCCCCTCCCACTGGCTGAAGCAACTCCAGGGTTCCTCCATGGAGGAGCCTGGGGCTGCCAGTCGAGGCTCAGCTGTCCTGGATAACCCTGGGAGCTGCATAGTGTTTCTTGTGGAAGTTGGTTCCCCTCTGCCCTGGACTATGAGATGCTGGTCAGGGCTGGTGATCAGCTCTGTCTCCACCTTTTTGCACCACCCTCCTCAGTGCCTCAGATCCCCTCTCCTTGATGTCCTACAGCAACCCCACTTGAAGCCTTAGACTGTTACTCTTGATTCCCTAGACCCCTTCTCATCCCTGCCCTAGATCACTGCTCCTTGATTATCCACATCTCTGTTCTTTGATGCCCCAGATCTCTGCTCCTTGATTACCTACATCTCTGCTCCTCCATGCCCTAGATCTCTTCTCCTTGATTATCCCGATCTCTGCTCTTTGATGCCCTAGATTTCCTCTCCTCAGTGCCCCAGATCTCTGCCTGCTGCCAAGAGGGTGCCTCTCCCAGCAGAGGACTCCTGCAGTGCTCCCAGCTCTCCCAGAGCAACCAGATACTCTTCCCCCGCTGTGGGGAGAATGGTGTTGGTCTTGGTTTGTGTCTGTCCCCTCCCCAAAGTGAGGTGAACATCCCTCCTCTCCACTGTGTGGGTTTCAAGCGTGCTGCCCATGTGGCAGGGACTCTCTCTGCACACCAGAGTGTGTTTAGGGAGTGCAGACCCAAATCCTCAGCTACAGTGATGGGGATGGGAGTGTGCAGGAGCAGGGAACCAGCTGAGCATCACGAGCCAGCGTGACAATGGCCCTTTTGCCCCCACTGACCTTGGGCTTGCCTCTGATAGCTCATTACAGCCTGCCTTTGATCACTTGCCTCTTCCCTGCTCTTTACTTGGAGATGCTGGAGAGCTTTCCTGACCAATATCATCAAAAAAGGACACTTTTACTTCCAAAATATACAACTTAATTAGAACTGTGAAGGGAGAGAGCAGCCAGTCCATAAAAACACCCACTCTGCGACAATCTCTGCATTGATTCTGTGGGGACTGGGGACAAGAGACATCTGGTTTTCAGTGGGAACAGGGTGGTTTCCTGAATGTTAGAAATACCACTCAGGTCCTGGACAGAAAGGGGTTCCTTCGCTGCAAAATAAGGGTTCGGTGTGGAAATGCCCTCACCTGCAGTCAAATATGCTTTGCTGAACTGGGACCCATTGGAAGCATGGGCTGAATAGCTGCAGACAGCAACAGAGAGACCCTCACCTAAACCATCACCCTGCAAACACACATCAGGTACAATGCTTGAATATCCACTGTCACCCACAGTCCTGCTAGCACACTCACTGAACTGGGACCGCTTCCAGCTTCCCAGGGCCACCTCCCTGCAGGCAGCAAGGCATGCCCACCCCATGGCACAGGAGGAGTGTGTTTGCATCCAGCTGCCAGCTGTGGGCAGGACCTGCCTAACAAACAAGGTCCGGCCGTTCCCATCCCTGCAGCTGCCCCGGGAAACAGCTGACACCTTAAAAATTGATGGGGTTCATTTCCTGCCTCCATGCACTTATTTGAAGCACCAGCTCTGCCATTACCAGCAATGTCCACATTAATTACTATCACAACCCAAGTACCTTGGCACACGCTCCCCTGCCTGGAACGTCTGTCCCAGCTGTGACCTGCATTTCCCTCCCCTCGGGACCTTTGGCATGACTGAGATTTCCAGCGCTGCTGCCTGCGGGAGAACAAAGCTGGTGCTGGGATGGCCCCCGGGGAGGAGGACAGGCAATCAGGCAGCTCTGCTGACAGGCTGGCTCTGGCTCTGGCCCAGGCTCACCTGCAGCACGGGGGGGTCCTTGCCCTCCTTCGCCCCTGGCCTCACAGAGCAGCAGCATCAGTGCTGCCCCATCTCTGGGGCATGGGCTTTTCCATGTGGCATCAACGATTTAAATATTCATTGGAGACTGACTCCGTGGCTGGGTGGTGGAAGTGCTTCTTTTGGGATCATCTGGAGTCCCTGCACTGAGTCCCTTTAGGTTTGAGCCCCAGGGATCAGCTTTCAGCTTTCCACTACAGAGTCCTTGTGAACACAAACCTCCAGTTTCTAAGGAAAAAGTCAAGTCATGGAAAAAGGCTCAGCTCACTCTAAAAACAGCTCCTGAGGGATGGAGACGGGCTTTTCAATGCTCTGTTGGCTGCAGAAAATTGAAAACCTCGTATTTTTTGCATAAAATGCTGATTAACCAGTGCTAAACACAAGCATGTCTTATACAGTAAAAGGACAAGCACAAAAGAGATAAAACACTAGAAATTATGAGGTAATGGGAGTCAGCAACTGAAAGGATCATCGATAAAGCTTCTTCAGCATGGACAGAGTTATAGCTAACCTAGGTATCACACAGCCGAGTCTGACCAAAAGTGTGCTTTGAATGCATGAACACATCAAAATCAGGACCTGCAAGAGACTGACAAACACAAGAGAACACAACATTCGTTCGAGATGCTTCATTCCTGCCTATTGCTCTTCTCCTCAAAACCTCATGGGAAACACCAGGCCCACAAGCAATAGCTCCCCAGAAAAAGGTCTACAAATTATCATGGGTCACAAGCTGAACACGAAGTACCCGTGTCACATCAAGAGGCAGACAGAGGATGGGGATATACGAGCTGCAGTGTGGCCTAGGAGTCCCACAAAATCATCTTTCCTATCTGGTCAGGGCTGGTGAGGTCTGCACTGGAGTAGATTCTGGTATTGGCAGCTCATATCAGAAAGGAGGTGGCGCTGCTGTAGGCAGCACAGAGCAAACAGGATGATCAGAGGTCTATGAGACATGACCTACAAAGAAAGATTGAAAGAACTGGGTTATTTTGCCTAAAAGAGATGATGGAAGAAGAGATGTGATAACAGTTTTCAAGTGCTTAAAAGGCTGCTGCTAAGGGGAAGAGAATAATCTGTTCTTTATGTCCATGGTGGACAGGACAAGAAATAATCAGCTTAAATTACAGCAAGAGAAATCAGGTTAGACTTGGGGACAAAAAAGGCTCGTGGAGCAAGGCAATGGTTACCTAGGAGGTGGAGGGGCTCTGTCACTACGAACACAAATGCTGTTTTGGGACAGGATGGCAAACATCCACAGGGAGAGGGGCTGTCCTGGGGTAGGGCTGCCCCCTCTCCATGACCCTTCAAAGTGAGTCTAGAGCTCCTGGATTGTCCAGAGTGAGATCATCCTGCAGCAATCACTCCAGCTGGCTGGACAAATCCCAGACATTTTGGCTTGTGAGAAGATTTAAGCTAGCACAACTTGATTTGGTAGGAGACTGGGGGCACAAGTCAACGTTTTGGGTTATTTTTCTTGCAGTAAAGAAATACTTCAAAATTGATTTTCCTTTTCCCTCTCATCTCTTTCAGTCACTCAATTGTAACACAAATGAAGCAGAGCATCCCAGCCACGCCACAGTCAAGCTGAAATGACACCATCCAAATGAAACCTGTTTGATAATGTCCTTGCTGAAAACAACAATGAAACCAATCTCTCTCCTCCAGACAATCGGGTGGGGTTGAATCACCAGTTCTGAGCGCAAGACTTGCCTGGAGATATTTTTTCAGCCAGCTCACAGGATTGCTGCTACCAGAGAGACAAAAAGAAAACAAAAACAGGTCCCCTTCCAACACAGCTGTGCCTCCACTGAGCAGCAGCCACGATGCCAGTGCCCAGGATGGGGGATCCACCACGGTGTCCAAGAGCAGCTCCATCCACTTCCACTCAGTAGCAGCTCCCCTGTGCTGCTGAGCATGCACCCTGGCGCCACTGATTAAGAGATTCTGTGTTCTCCTGGGGAATTATTATTACCCCTGCGCTCCAAGAGCAATCCTTTATTTTAAAACCCTGCCTCCAAATTCATTTTATATTTACCCATAGAATCTTGGCCAGGGTTTCTGAGAGTTGCGGGTTTTTGGAAAGGCCAAGTTTTAAATGGAGCTGACTCAGCAGAAGTGAACTTGATTGAAACAGTGCCTGTTGGAGTTTATTCCATTCCTGGGCAGGATTGGAAACAAAGCAGCAGAAAATGGACTCTTCCCAGCTTTGTTTTCTCCACAGGCTCTTGGCTGTGTGCAGCAAATGCTGTTGCTGACCCACAGGGCTGGGACTGAATTGGAGGAGAGCAGAAGAGAGCTGGCAGAATCCCTGCTGCATATCCCTATTCTATTGATTTAAAGTTTAATACAGTTGAGATGAGAATCAAATAAAAAGAAGAAAAAGGAAGAAATAATGAAAAAAATTAAAACCCTGTAAGCAATTAATTTTCAGCCTCACTGCCCAGCATCAGTCTCAAGGAGGGGACTGGGGATGCAACTAATACTAAGATTACTAAAATATCTCTCTAGTTCCCCCCAGGATGCTCTGATATGGGCAAGCCCTGCCATGGAGAACATGGTGCCAGTTCTTTTCCACGCTACAAGAGCAGCAAACTGGGACTTGGAGTCATTTTAACACAGCCCATGGAGCCAAGCCTGCTGCTGCCTTCCTTTTCCCACACTGTGAATCCCTAGTTGTGCCTGTGGCACAGACTGACTTCTGGACACTATTGCAGCACCTTGCTTGCTGATGTTCATGGGGCAGTGCTGTCCCAAGCAGGTCTTGCTTGGGAGATGAGTGTCCCCTCCACAGCCTGGACTTTTCCTCGGGTTCTCCCCATTCAAGAGCTGGAGCTGGAAAGAGAAGATGGATTATGGAGGATGGCCAAGCTGCCATGCCAATGTAACACTGGGGACTGCAGTTGGATACTGTCCCAAGTGAACCAAGATTCCTTCAAGGAAAAAATTCATTTTAGCCTCAAGAGAAAAATACAAAAGTGCTGAAAGTTGACCATCTTCTCATACATTGGAGAGTGCCTTGTGATGTCCTCGCTGTTATGAGGTGCCTGAGTGACAGCCAGGCTATGAAATACAGCCAAGGGTTTTTGAACTGACAGCTCATTCCATGTACAAGCAAAGCCTGAAAGACAGTCCAGAGCTGCTTAGCAAGAGCAAGCTAATAGCTAAGTACACAGCAGAGACCTAATGAGAACACCAGTATCTCCTAACTCCAGCTTCATTCAGAAAGCCAAGAATATGGAAGTTGTCACTTTGTGTCCAATGGCCATAACGAATGTGCCAGTGGAGGTGCCCAGAAAGAATAATACCATAAACTGGCAAGGTGGCAGCTGCATTCATCAGCTCAAACAAGAGCTGGTCATCCATAAAATCTGGCAGGATCAAAGATCAATTCTTCAACTCCAATATTATTTCCACCTTTAGAGTGTGGGTGGAAATATGCTTGAAATTTGCCAGCAGCCCCAACAGATGTATCACTTCTGCTGAGAGCCAATGCTGGATGGTGATCCAGGCTACGAAGTGCTATTAATTTATTACAGCAAATGCTGAGAATCACTAGGGGATTCAAAACTCAACCCCCAAGTCCTCTGGAGAAGGCAGCGAGTGTGTGCCCAGGATATACATCAGTGGCGATGATCAGTGGCCTGCTGAGGCTGAGCACCCAACACCAGGGCTGGAGGTGGGGAGCAGCCTGCCCTGGGCAGTGATTTGGAGACCCCTCCAGCACAAGCTGCAATGTGCCTGCAGAGCTTGTGCTGCAGGGACAACACACAGGACCCTGCTGTCCCCTCCTCGGTGACAGCGTTTGTCTCCAACCCACAACACGAGCACAAAGCCACAAGGCAGCCTGCCAGCTGCCATCCTTCCCCTGGGAGCTGGGAAGGAGGGTGAGAAACGTGTTGTGAGTCCCCAGTAACTCATGCCCACTCCTGTCTGCTTGCAAGAGCCCCCCTGAGCTGCCTGTCACCGTGATGGGGTTTGCCACCACCGTGACAAGCCCGGGGGAGTGAGCGCGGCGTTATCTGCGCCGCTGCTTTTGCCAGGCAGTGATTTGTGCAGGGAGATAACTTCCCTCCAGGATCCAGGATCACATCCTGCCTTCCCCTGGGCAAAGGAGTGGGACTCCCACTGTCACTCCTGATATCCTTCCCCGGGGGGAATTGCTGGATGTAGGGGGTGGTTTGCTCGCCCCAAGGTGGGTCACAGTGCTGGGAGTGGAACAGAGTCTCTGGTGAGGACTTTGGGGGGGTTTTTTCCCTTTGCAGGGGAACACAGATGGTTTGAAGCCCCCAGGCCACAAAGAGTTGTGCAGTGTTATCCATGCAACAGCTAATGAAGATCACTCAATCCATAAAGATTTTAAGTCAAGGGTTTGATATTAATTATGGACCAAAACATTTAATAGCCCGTTTCACTTCCACCAGGCATTTTTTTAATTAAAAAATGATATATTGCACAAAAAGGGGGGAGTGGGGGGGGGGCAGTGGGGAAAGGAGAGAAATAATTGAAGATTGTTTCATTCCAGAACAACCTGAGGCAGGGAAGGCAGTAAAGAGACGACGTGTTGGGGAGTGTGATGGCAGCACCACAAACCATGAACTGGTGGCAGAGGAAGCCAGGGAGGGAGAAGTCTCATCACAGTGGGAGAAGGTGCTCGGCGAAGGGGAGAACAGCCAGAGGCAGGTAGGTGGAAATCCAGGTCAATCTTTTAGGTACCACATTGGCCAGCCCTTACCTGTTGAATCTTTAGTTTGTGCTGCTGAGGACTTGGTTTCAAATCCCTCTTTCTAACTCTCTGTCAGCTGTCTCTCAAGAAAAACAGCTAAACCCCCAGGGTGGAAATTAGTCAGGAATAGGTCAGGGATGAAGAAAATCTGACATGTCTGCCTCTGACGTTACTCTGATTTTCATTCAATATTTAAAGATGAGTTTGAGCAGGGGTTGGCCTGAGATGCATTAAAATAGTCTGTGCAAAAGAAAGGTCTTCAGCAGAGCAAGCCAACACTTCCCCTGCCTTGGGCAGTGCCCATCAGCTGGTGGTGCACAGGGCAAGGGGACAGCAGGAGGGAGCAGCTCCAGGTGGGAGGCTGGTATTGAACCAACTCAAGGAAGGAGGAAGAGAAGTGGGATGGAAATGTGGCCTGGGGCTGACTGGGAAGACTTAGTGTAACTGCTTAAAACTGGAAGTAGGAGGAGTATGACACCAAAGTCCCTGGCCATGGGTGGACTCAAGTCCTCCTGTGCCTCCTGCTCTGAGCCTTGCTGTTGTTCTCTACCTTCAACTCTACAAGGGGAATAATATTATTCCCTCCTCACAGGGTTTTGAGATGCTCAGTTACTATGGTGATGGGGCCATAAAAGTACCAAAGATAGCAAGAACAATAATAATATCAGACATGGTAGGAGCCAAATAATTGCATTTAGGGCACGCACACAACACAAAAGGGAGAGCCACCTCCATTCACCATGGCTCTCAATCCCCAAAGACAAAACTTTTGTTGTACCAATGGGCTCTCAGCCTGCTTAAAGGGCAAATTCCCAATTCCTGCAATATCTACTTGGTGTTAGGAGTGGTCACCAATGGCTGCAGCTCCAGGACTGATCCTGCCTCTCCACCACTCCAGCCAGGAATAGGGGGGAGGAGCAGGGCTGGACAGCCTTTGCCAGTGGAGAAATCAAATATTCCTTGCACCATCTCTGTAACACAAAGTCCCCACTGGTGTTTGGCCACTGCACTGTGCGACCAGCTGAGCATTCTTTGCCCAGAGTGGCAAGTGTGCCCAGCACAATGCCACTGACAGCTTGTTCCTTTGTCTCTGCTGAGCACAGTGCCTGCCTAATTTTTTCTTTTTTTTTTTTTAATTTATGGGGTTTTAATTGAAAAGATTGTGTAACATCTGTGGCTGCTTCATAACACCTGTGTGCGACAAGGCTGATTTTCAGCAGTGACTGTGACAGCATTCTCATCTGGGCAATGCTGAGTCAGTGCTGTGTGGCCTCCTCTGAACTGCTCAGGCAAGAATGATCCTTGGAGGGCACATAATTAACATGTGATGGAAAACAAGGTGCTGAGGAAAAATATGAAAGACATCCCTTTTAAAAAGGGAAAGTTTCAGACGAGCAGGTGGTGAGTTTGCAGTGGTTCACCTGAACAAATGCTGCTGGCACTCAGATGGAGAGCTGGGCTGCCAATCCAGCTCTGGTGTTATTATCGTAAAAGGAGGTGGCAGAAGGGATTTGGCCTTTCCATCAGCATTTTGGGCAGCGTTTGCACCCCAGTTCTTGCAGGGCATCCACCTTGTGGTTGCCCACAGCTCTAGCCCAGGACCTGCCTGCTCCCTGAGGGGGTCACGAGCAAGGCTGGTCCTTCTCCTGCAGCAGCCCTTTACAGCAGCATGTGCCACAGCAGCGACTTCCTCTGTGCCACAGCAGTGACTTACTGCTCTGGGATCTGCTGAGCCCAAGGGGGCTGTTGGCAGCAGCAATTCAAACTGCCCTTCTGCCATTTACACAGCCGCTGTGGGCACCTGCCCTGCTCATTTCCTGCTCTGACAAACATTTGCACATTTGCAGCATCCCAGATGTGGCTGGGAAATGTCACCACCCGTGCTGTGCCACAAGGCACGAGGTGCTGCCACAGCCCTAGCCTTGCCAGCTGTGGACAGGGAACCCAGAAGGCAGCAGACACCCCCAGATGGCTGAAAGCCCAGAATTCTTCTCTTTCATTGCTAGTTCTGGAGGCCCAGTACCACCTAGGTAGTTTTTATCATGAGTAGAAGGATCCTGAAGCTCACTGCTGGTGTTACCACCCAAATCCTCACGATTCTGACAGCCTTGAGTGCTGCCTACCGAAGCTGCCTCCTTGCAGTATCTCCCAGGGCTTGCTGTAACAGCTTGGCTGTTCAGGAAGCACAGAACAGCCTGGGAGGCTTACAGGTGCCTCTTACATTTCTACATGCTCATGACAAAGCTCCTTGGTAGCACGAATGAGCAAAGAGCAGCAGGGACACAGCTCCGGCTGTGTGCAGGCTGGGGTTCCTTCCTTGCACGAGCCTCCCTGTACAAAGCTGGAGGAGGTTTTATCCACTACTCACAGCTCTGGGAAGCTCAGGCTGCCCTAAAATCCTTCTTCCCACTGTGACTTGGTAAATAAATAAAACCCTGTTTCCTGCTGAGCTCGGTAATGGCAACAGGGCTGCCAGGGCAGCAGACAACCAGAGCTGGCAGGTAGAAAGCAGGGGCCAGCTGAGAGGTTTGGGCAGGGAATAAAAGAGCAGCAGTGCAAACATTTCCATGTCCTGCCCCTTGTCACTGCAGCTTGGCAACACCCCCGTGTAACACAGGCTTTTTGAGTAGATTCCCCCTTGCACATCCTGGAAGCAGCCCCCGCTGCTCTCCCCTTCAGCACAGCATCAGCATCACACCCCCTCCTCCCTCACGTGTTCGGGCTAAGAATTCCCCTCATCTCTCAGAGCACATTAAAAAAATCAATGTAATTACACAGCAAACATTAATTATGATCAGAAAATGCAACTGAGAGGGATTGATCTGGAGGAGGGTGGCAGCTAGCCACCAAATTACCAAACACCAAATCACTGGGGTTGGTCCAGACAGCAAAGCATCCTCAAGTGACACGTGGCTTGACCATCTTAGTCTCTGGTTTCAGTTATTGCCTCTTCCAGTTAGTGGCATAAGGCAAACGGAGAAGTGGATAAATGTAATGTGTTTGTAGATACACCCAGGTGCTCCTAGTATGGATGCTAAGAGGACATGAGACAAGAGAAAGCAAATTGTTTGTCTCAACCTGGTAATCCCAAGGACATGGCTAATCCTGCTTGGGGTGAAACTTCATCCCTGCTGTGGATGGGGACAGGACTCCCACACACCCCCTTTACAGCCTGCACAGGCTCTCAGCCAACCTCGTCCTCAGGAAGCTTTTCCTGAGCATTTAACCCAAGACCTCTTGGCTGCAGTTTAAGCCTATTACAGCTTGTCCAACCCTTGACCAATTGATCAGCATCATTTTTATAACTGCTTTTTTCCGCACTGATGAATGTTACACATCCTACCTCCAGTTGTCTCAGTCCTGGAGCACAAACCAACTCTCCCAGTCCATCTTCCCTGGGGCATGTTTTCAAAATTCTGCGAACTCACTCAATTTGTCTGAATCTTTCTTAGAGTTATGATGCCAAAGCCTGGAGATATATGTCTCCAGTTGATGCATCGCTAGCACTAAATACAGCCAAATAAATTACCTTGCTGCCTTCTATCTGAAACTATTAATACATCTGTGGGCAAGATGTGCCTTTGCTCTCCCTTTCTTAAGCACCAGGTTATTGTCTGCTGCTCAGTTTGAGGGCTACTCCATTGCTTGAGCCACTCTCCTGCTGGCTGACCAGTCCTTCTCCACCTTCTATCTGTGATTTTGATATCACTTTCCTAAGTGCAACACTTTGCACTTGACTTTATTGAATTTCAGTGTATTGATTTCAGGCCATTTCTCCAATTTATCAAGATCATTTTGCTCTGAGGAATCTGGCAGCAGCTTGTCTTATATCTGCTCTGTTGACAAAAGGTCTTTAGACCTCAGGGCTTTCAAGCCAGAGCTTTGCATTAGTCCTGAAAATAGTCAGAAAGAACCACATGGAAGGCATGGGGACAGTGGCGGGTGAAGTGACAGACTGGGTCACACAGAAACAGCCCCATGCTGCCATCTCAGCCAGGCAGGGAGCAGAAGCAAGAGGAGGAAACAGCAGAAGCAAGAGGAGGAGACAGCAGGAGCAGGATGGAAATGCTAATGGGTCCCCCAGGGTGAGAGCAGGGATACCTGCTGAGAGATGCTGGGACCCTGCTGCAGCCCTGGGGACAGCCCTGGAGCAGGAGGATGGAGGGGAGATGAACACTGGGATTTAATGGTCCCTCTTTCCTCTCAGGTCAGCGAGTGATGAGCTGCCCTGCTCCCACCCGAGGGCTCGCCAGCAGACCAGGAGAAGCCCTGCAGCATCAGGCATTAATGGCACTATTTGGGGACAGAAAAATTGGAGTAAGATGGAGACAAAAGTCCATCCTGGTGTGCACAAACCAGGTCAGATGGTTTTATTGTTGCTACAACTATTATTATTATTATTGCCCAGAGATTGGAATGCTCCACTCTTTAAGGCAGAGAAAGAGTCTTTGGAAAGCTGCTGCTTGTCCTGGGGTGGAAGAAGCAGCTCCCAACCCTTCTGCTTGGGCACACTACAGGAGCACAAGGCTTTGGACAAACATTATGGACATACAACAGTATCCACCTTCCCATAACACTCTCCTCCCTCTACTTCTCCCACCAGCTTGCCAACAGCCCCTTCCTCTGCCTCCTCCTCCTCCTGCCCCTCAGGAGGGCTGCAGTTCAGTCCACAATTACCCACATACCAGGAGGAATTTCCTAGAAAACTTTGCAGAAAAGCACCTCCTGCAGAGCTGCTTCCTGCTAAGTCCCCATCCTCCTGTGGAGGGCAGGTGAAACAGCTGCTGGCACAGCGGGAGGGCTGGGAAAGCATCGGGAGAGAGCTGCCAACAACCCTGGGGAGGGGGCAAAGCAGAGGCGTAACGGAGGGGCTGGAACAGCTTGGGAGAGGGCAGTGGAAACGGTTTCCTTGGGAAAAGGCTGGCAAGCCTCGACTGGAAAAAGGATAGCAAGGAAGAGATAGCAGAGCTCCTCTGGGTGCAGAGGTCACGAGGAGGGAAGAGGAGCAAGGTTTGGGTGAAGCCCCGGCAGCCAAAGGAGCTCACCTTGGCTCTTGCCGTGGTTATGATGCAGACACAGACGTGTGATAAGCCTCACTCCGCACACGCTTTAAAATCTAAGTAGCTTATGAATAAGTAATAATCCCTTATTCCCAGAACCATAATCTATATTTAATTAAGAAAATAACTAAACAGTGGCAGTAAAAGGGGCTGTGTGGGGAAATGGAGAGAGGAACACTGTCAGATAAGCTGCAGTAAGAAAGGGAACAAACAGCAGCCTCAGCATGGCAGAGGCAGCAGAGCCATGGCCTCCAGCTTGCCTGCAAACACAAGGTAACCTGGCCTTCAGAACACCTGTCTGCAGCAAAGTCTGCCTCAAGAAGCTTCTTGGGTCAACAGGTGGCTGCAGCTGGCCAAGAGGGACTCAGTCATTCACACCGAGTGTGAAATTTCCTGAGACCAAGGCACAGAGGAGCCAAAGCAGCTCCCAGATCCTGCATGGGAGCATTCAACAAATGCCTTCAACGCTGCCACAACAGAACTGTCCCACAGTGTTTCTGTGCTCAGTGCCCAATGTCTCCTAATGTCTGGCATTGGCAAATCCAAGCAAGCCCTGCAGCTGAGTCGCACACAGGGCTGGTGACCTGTTAGCCTGGAAGGGGCCATGCCAGCCCAACGCTGGGCCAATGCCCACAGCATGTAGAGATGTTCATATGATATCTGCAGGAACTTGTCAGCCAGAGCCCACAGCAGTCCTCTGCTGGATGCCTTAATGCACCCCTGGGACCACCATGCTCCTCACTATCTCCCCAGCACCCACGGGCACTGGCTGCTTTTCAGGGGTCTTTGCCAACTTGGAGCCAGTGCCAGGCCAAGCCTGGAGCTTGGCTTCTCCCCCGGTCTCTGTGCTGGGGATGGTGCTGACGTGAGAGCTGATCACCCTCTGCCCTGCACAAGAGAGAAAGAGATGGACAGCAGTGTGGCCATAGATAGTCCAAATACTCATCACCTGTGACCACAGCCCTTCCAACCCCACTAAAAACACATCCCAGGTACATCCCCAGACCTTTCCCTCCTGGCACCTTTAACCAGTTCCCCCAAGCATCGCTGCAGCCTTGCACTGTTAACTATGTTTTACTTGTCATTCCACCCATGGGGTCTGCAGGTGACAGATTCTGCTTCCTTGAATTGTAGTGGTGGAAATGACAGCACGTTTTAAAGGCTGGGTTAAAGAGAAGAAAAAGAACCTCAGTCCACATACTATACATTATAAATAGACCGTCTGGTTTTTAAATTGAAAAACAGCAATAATCACTGCTAAGAGCCTGCTGAACAAAACCAGCCTTATTACCACTGGGACAAATTCATATTTACCAAAAGAACACAAGTATTTTTTAAGCTGCTCTTGAGCTCCCCAAGTTGCTAATGCCTTGCTGCTTCCCCTCCCGGAGGTCCCTGGGAGTGGTGACACAGAGCCACAGCAGGGACGCGTGGGCAGTGCAAAGTGGGGGCAATCCTTTCAGCTGTGGGCAAGAGAGAGGAAGGTGATTTGGAGCAGGCTCAGCTATGCCAGGCTGCAAAGAGAGATGCCACCAGGGTTTTTTTTAGCTGCACTCTTTTCCTCTAACTGCTGTTTTATGGTAGGGAGACAGGAGGTCTGGAGAACTGTGGGTGGAGAAACCTGCCCACGCCTGGGTGGAGATGAGGGGCAGGCATGGGACAGGCTGAATTTCAAGGGGCACAGCCATTCAGGCAAGCCTGTCTTTCCATCCCTTTAAGGAACAGAGAAAAGCACAACTTTTAGAGGAAGTGATGTGCACAGAGCCCAGCAGCACACAGTGGGCAGCTGTCCCTGTGAAGGTTCTGCTGAGAGGTGAAGGAATGGTCCAGGGCATCTGGGTAGGCAGGTGTATGAGCTGCAAGGACTCCTTGGATTTGGATTATCAAGGGGGATAACAGAGATAACTACCTCACTTTCCCAGCACAGCTTCCACACTGCTGATAGCAAGGTCAGGACCTGGTTAACAAATAAATGCACTGAGGGAAGTGCAGGGATGGGATCCCCAAATCTGTCTGTCCTCCACTTCTTTACCAGAACAAATGGCCAGGGCAGGGAGATGGGCCTGCAGAAACTGCCATGGGGAGCAGGATGCATCTCAGTGGGAGAAGGGCATTGCTGCCAGGCCTCAGGGCTGTCCTGAGGGTGCAGAGCAGGCTGAGTTCTCATACAGCACAGAAATGGGAAAGGAAAATTAAAGGACCCCCATACCAAGGTCCTGAGATCTTCCTTTCCTCTCTTCCCAGGCCATAGTACAGTGAGATCACTAAAAGCTGGCTGCTAAATCTGATCTGTCCTGTACTTTGGGAACAGCAAGGTACCACAGAAGTCATGAACAAGCTACAAAGGTGGCTGCCAACCCCAAGCCAGGGGCACGGCTTGAGCAGGTGGAGGACTGGAGCTGGTGGAGGTAACACGCTTTCATCTGGGTTTTAGTCCCTGAATCAGAGGGCTGGACAGCACCAGCCACCACTGATCTGGAGCCAGCACCTGAATGACTGCAGAGGAAGCTCAGCCTTGCTGGAGCCCTGCCTGGGCACAGTTTCAGGCACAGCTGCCAGCAGGCTCATGCAGTTGGTCTGTCCTGTGTAGTGATCAGCACGAGTGATGTGGCACTGACAGCACTCCACAGCCCTGGCCACAGCAGCACTTACCCTGAGCAGAGCTCTGGAGCAGCCACACTGTGGGAGAGGGGGCTAAGGGGGTCTTTTCTCTGCTGGAGCCTGACTGGCCACTGGTGAGGAAGCACTGACTTGTAGGGCTGATCTACAAAGTGATGCTGACTGCTCCATGTCGCAAGTTGTCTCTGAATGCAACATGCAGGTTCAAACAGAGAAATAAGAAAGGTGTAGCCTTGGAAGGTGGAGGAAAAAGGAAAGGAACAATTTAATAATGAATATATTAAGTAGACATGTCATGCCTCTTGCCTGCTGGCATGGATTAAGATCCATAAATCAAAGAGGAAGGAACTGTTTTTAATGCTGGAGATGGATGCTGGTCCTCAGAAAATTGCTAAGGGGGCATTAAATGAGGAGAGACATCTGGGAATGGCTCCAGATGCTGCATGCACAGGAAATGCTGCAGTACTGCTGTCAGCTAGAAATGATTCCTGTGCTGTGGACACGTGTGGTCCATGAGGACAAGAGCTTGGGAACCCTGGGTCCCCATGTGGAGGTGTTGGTCAGACTTAGGAGGAAGGTGGACACCCCCTTGACTCTCTGCTCCACAGGGCAGCTCCTTGCACACCAGGGACATTGGCTCCATCCTTTGACTTTGCTCAGCAAGAAGGTCCACAGAGCCCAAGTGATGGGACAGCCTCAGCCTGTGGAAGCCAGGAGCCAAAACTGAAGTGAGACATTCCATTACATCCATCCTGCCTCTGTTGGGCATGCAGTCACCAGAGACAGCAGCCAGGGACAGTGTCACCTCACAGTCACCACCACTGCCATGACACACAGGATGGGGAGTGGCACCTCTTCCTGCTGTTCCATGAAGCATTGGATCAAGCAGAGATAAGGATCACCCTCTGGGGCTGGAAGGAGCTCTGAGGTTACATGGAGGGGACACAGGGCAGAGGCTCAAAGCATGGAGCATCTCTGCAATGTTTCTGGAGCCCTGACGGTGGCTGGTGGGTGTCTGGGCAAGATGCAATTCTCCTGTTGAACAAACACAAGCCCTAATGCATTGATCAGGGACTGCCCTCCTTGGGATCTTTCCCTTTCAGCAGCACAAGGCCCCTCCCAGGACTTCAGAGGGGTGTTAAATCCAGGGGCAAGGGCACAGTGAGACCTTTCACAGCCCCAGGAGGGCTCTGTGTGGTGGGGGCTGCTATTAGGAAAAGGGAGGAGGGTCCCTTCTGCTCTCAGTGTTTTTTCCTAAGGGGAGGGCATTGAGTGCCAGGATTTTGTTAATCACATTTTATGTACATTTTTTAAACCCCTGAAATCTTCATTTTTTAGGAGCATCTGCTCCTCTCCCACCCACCCTGTAATGTGGCAGGGGCTGCCTCTCACACCTGCCCTCTCTGCCCTTCCTGGGACCACCTCCTTCCACTTGCACTGACCCACGTTAGGTGTCAGATTTGCAGCCCAGCGGCACACCCGGGGCAAGAGGCTGGGTTCACAGAATAAATTTGCAGAGCCAGGGAGCCAGCCAGGGCTGGGTGAGCAGGAATAGGCTCTCCAGGAGAGAGAGAGACACCCACGGCCATAGGCATGTGGAGAGGCGAGAAACCTGCCAGGGAGAAGCCTGGGTGCAAAGGATGCTAAGAAAGCATATGTGCACAGTATGAATGGATTAGAGGGGAAAAGGGGAAAGAAAACAAGGCAGGAAGGACGTGAGTGAGGGAAGGGCATGACAGAGAGGGGCACAGAGTGGAAGGGAAGCTCAGCAGGCAGGCAAAGCCCTGCACAGCACAGCTGCTACTTTTCAGGTTGCAGTGCAAGGGGAAGGTGAGATATGGGAGAAAGCTTGGTCCTAGCACAGGGGGAATCTGCAACCCCAGAGGGGTAGAGCAGGATGGGCGGCAGGGAAGTTGCTGGCTTGGAGGATCTTGAGGGCTGCTGGGGCTGAGCTGTAGAAAGGGAAAGGAGGGATGGAGGAGGCTGAGTATCTGGAGATGCCTCAGCATTTCAAGGCTTATTTAAAATGAACACTCAGCTCCTTCAAGGTTCACCTCATGTGACGAAGCAGCCCCAACTTCTGACAGCACAGAAGAAGCAGCTGATGCCCGAGGGTCCTGGCAGAGGGATGGAAACCCCAAGCATGAGATCCAGAGAGCTGCTACAAGCAAATCCATGTGGCAACATCAGAAAGCCATGCTGGGGCCGAGCTCACAAGCAGACAAGCTTAGCCCTCAGAGAGCAGGGAATTGTTATCTGTCTGTGTCTCCCTCTGTTTTCCCTGATTTTATTGTGTTTTGTTTAATTGAATCACACACACATATGCACATAAAGCCCCAACTCGTGGTGTAAAGTCTGTAAGGAAATGAGCAGCAAATTAACGTTCCAGGAGGAGCGAAGCTGAGCAAACATGTGACACTCGGCACGAGCTGTGAGCAGGAGCAAGGCAGCAGGAGGAGACAGGAGAAACTGGCTGAGAGGGAAGAGGGAGCTGCAAAAAGGATTTTCCTGGGGGAAATGGAGCCCAAAGAAAGCAGAACAAGGGAAGAAGGAAAATCTGAGAGGAGAAGTGAGAGGACAGCACAGATAATGCTGGTGGTTCCTGTGGTCACTGTACCCAAACTCCCACCGATCCCTGTGTGGAGTAGTTCAGAGCACAGGGAGAGAAAGCTCACACAGTCTGTGGCCAGGGGATGGCTGGGCTCAAGGGACATGGCTCAAACTCCATCACTGCTCCAGGGCTCTCCTGACCAAATACGAGCAAAACACTCCTCTGGACCCAGCATCCAAGTTCCCCAGGGCCACTGTCATGACCAGCTCAGCCTCTCTCCCCCAGTGTGGCACTCACTTCCCTCCCTCAGCTCTCAGCTCAGCCAGGACCCCCACCCCCCTTCCTCTTGTCCCATCTGCAGCTCCATACAAGATGCTCATCCTCAGGAAACTATTGGATACTGAGGAGTGATGGACACGTGGGGTCAGACCGTGATATGCTGGGGCATGTGCTCCAGCCCTTCCCAGCTCTCACCCCCACAGAGCTGCACCCCAATGGCACCATCCAAACCCTGGATAACCAGCGCAACTCTCAGCAGCCTGTGACCACAGTGCAGAGGGCAGGGACACAGAGGGGAAGGAATACCTCCAGAACAGGGCTGTCTGTGCAGACAGGCAGCTCTCTTGCCCCTCCTCAGCTCCCAGCTCACCCCTGCTCACGAAGGGCTGAGAGGCAGCACAGCACTGATCAGCTGCTCCACAAGATGAGGAGCTCTTCAGTACTGAATAAGTGCAGGGTTAAAGGATTCTGATTATCCTGCCCAAGCTGGCTGTGACAGGCCTCACATGTGTTCAGTCACATCCAGATATGAAGCCACTCTGGAAACCAAGACATTTATTCAAAGGAGCAGCAGCATTGCACACACATCTGCCTGTGTAAAGGAGAACTTCAAAAGGGCTGACAGTCACAGAGCCCAGCAGTAACCTTTGGCTAATTAGCTGTCTTGATTTTCTTGCAGTTTATTTTTATACTTCTTGGGCTCTGAAATGCATTTACTGTAATGTCAGAAAGGCCATGGTAAATATAAAGCTTTCTAGCAATAAGTATATCCACCCCACTGAGCTTTTGGGACTGACAGCTCCAGCTTGGTGTGGGCTAGGTGCAGTGACAATGCTTTGCTGAGGTTTTTTGTCTTGCACAGGATTTACTGAGACTGTGCTGGTGGAAATGATAAAGGCACCTGGGGCAAAGCAGGTATGGGCACGGAGCACAATGAGCACAGAGCAGAGGGCACCTGTAATGGTGCTTTCCTGAGGTCAGATCACAAATTAGCAGAAAAGACAGAGGGCTGAAGAAGTCTGCAGGATGCAAAGCCATGAGCCAGCTCGCCAAGGAGAGGTGAGGTCAAGAAAAGCAGGCAACCAGAAAGGAGGGAGTGATGCTGAACCTGCAGAGAGAAGCAGGTGGGACCCCATTCTAAGCATTAAGAAAATCATCAACGGAAGCTGCACTGCTCAGAGAGCCTGTAGAAGACATAGAGCCTTCCTGCTCCTGGACAGAGCAGAAAAAAAGCTTGGAAAGATGCTTTGGTTAGATCTCAGTTGACAAGGGATTTTCAAGTCCCATTGGGGTGGAAGATAACAGTGCCTACTGAAGCAGGTGACTCTGCTCCCCACCCCAGCTGTGCTTGAGGTGAGTCTGTGCTCCATGTGTCACTGCACAGTGCCACAGACACCCTGTGACCCTTGTCAGAGGGCTGGTCACTCTCACTGAGACCTGGCACCCCAGGGCTTCCCTAGCAAAGTCAAGCCCTCCATTCCTGGCTGACACCCCCTCCACCCCAGCAGCTCCTGCACTCCACAGACCCTGCACGTCAGCGCTGCTGAATTCCACTTGGCCGAGGTCTTGGGGTTCAGGTGAGGGTGTGCACAGCCTGAGATATTCCTGCTCCTCTCTGCAGAGACATGCAGCCCACTCTTGCAGGGCATCTGCCTCCTGCAGGCTCCTGCCCTGGGGCTGGGCACAAATGTGGGACCAGGCTGAGCCACACTGTGAGGAAACCCCAAGGGTAAGAAAACAGCCCCGTTATCTCTGCACTGTGACCTCCAGCACAAACCACTCAACATGTGGCTCTCTCTGGACTGGGCAGAGAGAAGATCAGTGGAAAGAAAACAGAGAAGAGACCAATGCATTAATGATCAGAAATGAAGCAACTCTCCTCTGCCCCCAGATCTATAGCAAGGAGAGTTCTGAGTCGCTGCAGATGGGTGGCAGACACCCAGGACTTCAAACAGCCTCCCCTCCTCTGCTGCTGCTCCTCCTGCCTGGCTGGGTGTCAGTCTCAGGACTGCCCTGTTTACCAGCTGGGAGAACTCAGTGCCAATTAAAAACCAGGCTCTTGTATCCTTTGAACTGCAGAGAAAAAAATCCTGTGAATTCAAACTTTGCCTTTATTTTTCCCCAAATGATGTCAGGAGTTGAGAAGACAGACTGAGTGCAATTGCTGTTGAAAGCTGCTGGCTATTTCAGTGTGCTTCTTGAACTCCACCAGTGCAACTGTGCTGGAGTTGGTAACCCCAAATCTTTAATTTTAAGGGTCAAATCATTATAGACTCACTCAGGGAATTTAATAGGAAATTCACTTTTGATGCAGCTATGTAAAATCAACAAGAAACTCTCAACTAATCATAGTCATACATGGTTCCATCTCCAATCCCAAGCATCCCTTCCTGCAAGTCAAACTCATAATTTCATTTTTAAACCCATTCTTACACTTAAGAGTTGTGCAACCTGATCAAAACCAAAATGTCTCAGATGGCTGGGCTGGATTTTGGAACTGACTTCAACCAGCACTCAAATCTGAGTCTCCTCACTTCTGCTGAGGTTCAAGTGCTGCAGGACTGAGCTCTCTGTGGAGATAATGCACCTGCAAGGCACAGCATAGCTCTCTTCAGGCCCTTGGTGTGCAGTTGGTTGGGCCCTGACTGCTCTTGAAAATCCCTTTTGTCTCACCCAAGCGCCTTAAAAGCCATTTGTTCCAACAACCTCCACCTGGGGTTGCTTTAAATGATGAATACCACGGGGGCAGTTTCAAAGCATCTTAAACATCATCAGGTTTGTGAGAAGAGAAAGGCACTGTCACCCACAGTCCTAAAACTGCCCACAGGGCGATGGTGAGCAGCAAGCACTGGAGGTTTCAATGACAGGGAAGAAGTTATTACATTGCTCAAGCAGAACAGGAGAGACATGCAGGACCAAGCCCTCACCCCTATCAGCCCTTTCATTGCCCATTTTCCTCGGACAGATGTGTGTGATGCCTGTGTAATCCCAGCCCTCTGGCATGGCCAGAGCCAGGGCGTGGTGCAGGGATCTTTTAAAGGAGTTGGTACCATTCAGGCAGGAGGGTCCTGAGCTCATAGGTCATGCACATATACCTGCATATGCATTATTAATGCCCTCCACATGACAGCTGCTGGCTGTATCTACAGCCTCTCTCCACTGATGCCTCTCTGTGAGTCACGGCTGCGTAAAGCTCCTTGACAGACCTGGAGGATGAGAGATGTGGTAAAATCCCAAACACGAGTATTGCATCAAAGGTTCTGTGGTTATCAGAGCACAAATAACATCTCCCTCACAATTTCAGGGGCAGTAGTGCAAGGGCTGTCTGACCACCCTCCTGGAGCACAGGGTCCATACCCAGGGGCCCAGTGTGCCAAGGCCAGTCTGAGATGCTCCACGGGGGAGCAATGAGGTCGTCTGTCCACGCTGCTGGCAGAGGAGCTGTGGAAATCAGCAAGGAGCTGGTGGGTGGACTTGAGTGGGATTTCTCCTGCATGGAGAGCTCAGCAGTCCTCCACGCATGCCTGGCTGTGTCAGTCACTCTTGGTTGAGCTGACACGCAGGAGAGCCTCATGTGAGACTTTCAGAGGATGCTGCACACTAATGGTGGGAGATTGCCCCGCGTGCCTTCATGGATGGGCAGAACCCAAGGCACCATGCACTGCAAAATGAAAAGGGATGGCTGGGACAGTCTCCCCTCTCCTGGTGATCTTTCTTTTTCGCTTACCATCTTTCTTATTCTCCCCAGGCCTTTCACTTGCTCTGAAGCTGCTGCTGCCTCAGCCACCCAAGATGAGTGAAGGATACTCTGATGGACACAACAGCCACTTCCAACAGCAGGTACCCTGCACTGCCATGGGCATTCACTTACAGACACTATTCCAGCCAATCCCTGAGGCTGGGCAGGTTTTCCACCCATATTTTGCTGGAGCTCTGCTCTGGGGGATAGCTGTGGCCCCAAGGAATCAGCACTGGGCTCCAAGGCAGGGGAACCCGCATGGGGAAAAGACCCCACTCTGGGAACACACAAGAAGCAAGACATCAGGGAGGATCACTGTTTTCATAGTGGGTTTACTAGAAGAGAGAACTCTGCTCCTTCTAACTCCATCTCTCTGCAGAGTCAGTGACTCCTCCACCATGTATTACATTTTATTCTGTAAGTGCAAAGCAATTTCCATTGAGGGTAGGGACAGTGAAGCACAGAGAAAGAGGAGAATAATATCTCATCTTTCTTTAATCCCCACCATCCCAAAGGATCCTGGTGCCGTTTGCTTTACTTTCTATATGTATGCACAGTTAATTAGCATTACCACAGAACTGCAGGTATTCTCAGACTTAGTAGAGGAAATATCTTGTAATAGAAGGGTAAGCAAATTGTTTCTGCTGTTTCCATTACAGCCAACTTTGATTATCCAGGGTAATGGGATAACAGGGACAAAGCAAAAACACGGATAACATGAGACCTATGCAAATTAAGCTGGAGAAAAAAAAAATAAATGATGCTGAGAGTAATGGAGGAAAGAAAGGTCAGTGATACTGATTAAGGAGCATGGAGATCCCTGTGTTAGCACTGCCTTAAGCTCACAAATCCATACACAATGGTACATGGGCATGGTAGTTATGGAGCAAATCTATAGGGTCTGTCACTGTGAGAGGGAAGCAGAGACAGCCCCTGCACAGCAAAGCCAAGCTGCAGCAGAGGGAGGCGAATTGCATTAATGCCGAGCATTTCAAAGCCTCTGTGTGAGGGATTTGTCATTAAAATGAATAAGATTTGGGCACTCAACCCACCTCCTCCCTACATAAGCAGGAAGAAACCCAATTTAAAGGTCAGCGTCTTAATGGTTTTCTCTGTGTATATACCAGGATAATTCCTCTCCAAACAGAAATCCAGCACCTCCTTGGTGAGCCAGAGCCACTGTTTGAAGAGCATCCATAGCTGAGGAGGTACAGGAGTACAAACAGGTATAGCTTGTCTGGTAAAAGAGGTTGGGAAGAGGCTCCACCTTCATCTCCTTGTAATACAGCCCAAGATGAGGAAAAGGAACAGCACTGGAGTTCCTCTGTAGTCCCTCATCTCAGCAAAGACCAGATTCACTCCACTCTGTCAAAGGGGATGTTCAAATCCTTGGCACCGATATCGTGGAGGCAGCTCTGAAAAATCTCGAGTGGTGGGTGGATAAAAAGGGCACCAGTGGAGATGAGACAGAAAGAAGAGAGGGAGGAATCTCAGAGGAAGAAGAACCTTCTTAATAGGCTTTATTGACTTAACCCAAAGAGAGAACAGTAGGGGGAAATACATGCCATTTAAATGTAAACCAGCAATAAAAATAATCATTAGAGTCATAATCTCAATCTGTTAGCATTTTATGTAGAAAAGATCTTGGTGGGAAATATTTTCTGAGTAAACTATTTGCATTTACTTAGTATGAAGGAGCCTCTTAAATATAACTCAATCATTATCATGGACTTTTTTGCAGGGGTTGTAATCAGTAATCAGTTCTTGCAAATGCCTGATGATTTCACAGCCCCTGTAGAGCCTGACTTGGAGAAGCTGCTGGCCCACCCTCTTTGGGATCTCCTGTCCATATCCCTGTGGATGTTCCTGTTTCCATACTGGAAATATCTGTGGATTTCAATGGCAGCTAGAAATCATCACTCCACCCAAATGGTGATGTGACTTTGTGACTGGCCAAGAAGGCTGAATCACTCGCTCAGATCTTGTGAGCTTTAATTGAGGAAAAGTAACTTCAGAGCATGTTTCCAGGCCCTGCACATTCCAGAAGAAGTGAGAACCACCTGATCATCTCTTTCAGCTTTCCCTCTTGTAAAAGAAGAGGAAAGTGAGGGGTTTTCCCTTTGCGGAGGAGCTGCAGAGCTGGCAGTGAAGATGCAGGGCAGGAAGCCCTTTCCTGGTGCAGGAGGGGAGACTGGATGTGTCCATCTGTATCTCAGAAGGGGCTTTTCTGGTCAGTGTCTTGTCCCCAAGGTCATTCCCCGTGGGGAGACAGCGCTGCCCACGTGCAGGTGCTCAGGGGAGGTCGCTGTCCCTGTGACTCCCACAGCATGTGCATCTCAGCCACAAAGAAAGGGATAAATACCCTCTTCTGCCTGGGGACACCTTTTAATCTTCTTGCTAGATTTTCATACACTAGTCCGGACTCCCAGCTGGGCCAGGCATGATCTCATTTAGCATCCCATGCACAGAGGCAGCTAAACAAGGCTGCTTTTTTATGCCATGCACTGGTAGGGGCTGGGGATGCTCTCACTGGTGGCACTGGGGGTTCTCACCACCCTGCAGCAGCCATACCTTACCCCAGAGGGGAGAACATCCCATGGAGGTAGACACCTGGACCAGCACCCCAGTGCAGGGAAGCTCATCAGCCCCTTGAAGAGCTGCTGGTGGCAGGACATTTGTGGGCAGCAGGTGCCAGAGCAGGAGCTCTCCAGGGACCAGGCAACAGCCAGGGTTCCACACCAGCAGCTGCCACTGGGAGAAGCCACTGCAGCTCCTGGAGTGGGTCAGAAAAGATCTTGGTGGGAAATATTTTCTGACTGGCCTCGTGTCCACAGCCTGGGGAGCTGGTCTGGCCCCTGATGCCCTGCTCATCACCAGATCTCCAAACTAACAGTGGCCCTCACGCTGTGTGTGTAATTCAGGCTCACGAGGGGGTTATTAAAATCCATTCAAAGCTAATGTCAGCCACTTTGGTGTTAATGTCAGCGGCTGAGAGGCACGGCAGGAGTGGATGGAGAAGGACTTTGATTTCCCCACTCGATTTTCCAAGCGGGGTGGGCTTGGCAGGCAGTGATGGGGAATGGGGAGCGGTGGCATGTCGAGGGTGCAGTGCCACATGTCACACAGCAGACAGGTGGGACAGTTTAATCCCAGCAGCCAAACATTTCACTCCATGTTTTGCTTGACAGCATCTCTCCCTGGCTGGCCATTTCAGAGGCATGTTATCTGCCAGGATCCCAGCAGGTGAGTCTGCCTGAGCAATCAGCTCTGCACAGAGGCCAGGAAGGGGCTGTTGGTGTTGCTCCATGTGGGACTCCATCAGGTATTTCAGGTGGATTGGGCATCACAGCCAGGCACGTCCCATCAGGTGCATTTGGAGGTTCAAACCTCATGCCCCAACTTCTACACTCACTTGCAGCCCTTCAAACCTGCTGGGCTTGAAAGCAGAGCTGGAGTTTGCTCATGTCGGTCAGGTGAGTCCAAGCCATCCCCCGGATTTTGAAAAAATCTGGGTAATTTCAGGATGTGGCTAGCATCATGCAGGCTAAGATAAGAGTAATCGGGGCTCCGGGCCGTAAGCCGATTCCTCGCATATGACAGGAAGGAATTAGCCCCGTCTCTCCACCCTGTGCCTCCCAGCAGCGTTTGTACACATGGGCACACACCTGGCAGGGGCTGAGCCACTGGGACACGTGTGTCCCGATGCTTGCCAGGGACAGGGTGACAGGGATCCTGTGCAGGCAGTGCACAAGTCCCACGGGCAGAAGAAGGGACCTGGACAGCAGAGGAAATCTGCTCCAACCATCGTTCACAGGGCAGGTATTGCCATGCCACCTCCCTGCACTGGCACAGCAGCGCTGGGAACCCCCAGGTCTCCTTCCCAGGACGTCCTGCCCTGGTTCTCCCCCAGTTCAGCATCTGTTTGCAGCGGGGATTCCTCCACATTGGCTGAGAAATGCATTGCAGTCTCTTAATAGCTCGTCCTGTCTGGCAGCTTTTCCTCGTGTGTAAATACAATGTGTATAACAGTGGCCTCATTTCCCACCATAGGAGTGCATCAGACGCAGCAAAAGGTACTGAGGATGGCTTAAATGATCCAAATTTAACATTTGGTTATGTAGGCTGAATATTTCAGTGAGTTTTTAGGTTAGAAGGTGCTCTAAATGGAGCCTGACCTCCAAGATAGTGAATTTTACCCAGGGATTTAAATTAAGTCTGACCATTAAGCTTCATCCCTCTGACAGACAAAATTTAGTCTGGTTCATAAGCAAGAGGGACAGCTGCTAAAGGCAGACTGGTCACAAGCCACAAGATCAAAGTGTTGAACAACATCTCTGAAGGGCAGCAGGTCCTGCCTGATGATACAGCCACAAACCAGGTTATTTTGCTTCAGCTTCTCTGATTTGTGAAATGAGGGTAACAAGCAGTTCTGAGGTCGAAGCCAGTGTTCAAAAGCAGTATTTGGTGCTGCTGTTTTCACCTAGAAAACAGCTGCTATCCAAAAATCAACAGAATTAGAGAAAAGTGAAACTCCAGCAGTTGCCAGCAATCGGCCAGATGGGTCAATGAGGTGGTTTAGGGTGGCAGGATGATTGAGATGTGTGGCACTAGCAGACCCAAGTCCCATCCTGTGTCCCTGGGGAGAGGGGCCAAGGGGCTGGGAAGGAGTTGCATCTCCTTGCAGCTGGCCATCTCGTGCCACATGGCAGGTTACCAAGCAGCTGAGAGCGGGAGATGACTCCTTTTGCCAGTTTTCTAATTTATCTAATGAGCAAGAAAATAAATCAAGCTGACAGTCACCCAGGTGGTTTTGAGCCTCAGCTCCTCACAGTCCCCTTGTTCTCCCAGCCCATTTTATAAGAGGGTTACAACCCTAGGACACAGCACTAACTCCTGCTATAATCTTTTCTTTACCAACGTCACTTAGCAGATGGAGTCATTTAGATGTGCTCACGTTTAAATGAGTGGCTTGCCCTGAAAGGGACAGAGCTGGGGCTCCTGGCAAGGTTTTCGGGATCGTTAGCCTAGAAAATGCTTAGCAGGGGAAGCAGTTGGCAGGCAGATTTCACGGACGTGGCACCGCTGTCCTCTGCCAGCAAAATTACAAGGCTCAAATCCTGGAGCTGGATGGGGCCAAACTGTTCACAGCAAACAATTTAATTGATGAATGAAGTGAATTGCCCAGGAGACGGGTTTTAGTCATCTGCTCACTGCATGAAGCTGCCTGGAGAAGCCTTTGCACAGTCGGGTGTCGCTTTGGATGGGCTGGCTGGGGCTCCCCATGGTGGGAACCTTCACCAGAGCCCCCTGGGCACCTCCTCCCTGGCAGAGCAACCCAGTGCTGCGAGCCTGGCCACCTCCAGGCTTGCCAGTCCAAGGTACTTACAGTTGTTACTGCTCCTAAGCCTTCTGGCTGGACCAGTGATGGACCACGCGGAAAATCTCAGCACTCAGTGCTGGAAACGGAGCCAGCACAATTCAAGGAAGAACAGCACCAATCTAAACAGCAAAAGCTACTTTTCAGCTCCTGCAAGAAATTCCATAGCAGTCTCAGAGGTCTCTCCTCTCTAGCTCCCTGACCTCCTGCACAAGGCTACCTCCATAAGCTCCTTTCATTTGGTCTAATAAAGTGAATTAGTTCTCCAGCTCTTCCAAGGAGAATAGGCATAAAAATGTACATTGAGATGAATGCTTACAACCCTTGAAAATACCTCTTGCTTGTGAAAAGGCTTCTGAGGAATGAATAGAAGGGACAATGATTACCAAAAAAGGAGGAAATATTGTTCATGCTGCCTGAGCAGCATTTGACCCAGCCCTTGCAAAGGCTGGGGAGAAAAAGGAGGAAGAAGGCAGGGAGCTGGGACACTAATGGCAATCATTGCTCTGTTGGGAGCAATATCTCACAGTGTCCATGAAGATCAATTGCAAATTATTCGGCCTAATAGTTCTCAAAACAAACTCTTATTCTGCTCCTTTGTGGCAGGCATGAAGCCTTCTCTGCAAGGCCCATTTTACATCTTGGGTAACTCAGTGCTGGATGGTGTAACGCTCCATTGTGAAATCCCTGCAGAAGCCTTTGATGCCGGCATCTTCCAGACGAGATGCAGAGCTTATCAGCTCAAATAACACAACTGTCTTTTATCCTTTGTGTCCCAAGCACAGTGTTTTGGCACTTATATTTGTAATTCATTGCCTGGCTCTGGGTCTGGATCCATCTGGACAGGCAAACTGTCTATCTGTCTGCAGTGCTGAGATATTTGTGTCTGCCCCAAGGGACCTGAGCACCTATAAACTCTGCTTATCTTCATTGATGCTTAGGTTCCTAATTGGTTAAAAGTCATTTTGGAAAGGTGATCTTAAGGGCTGTAGGCTTGTAGATGCTTTCAAAATCACTTCCCCCAGGCCAAGCTGTCCATCTTTCCCTGGGACTGCATCCCTGGTCTGGTCTGGCTCCAAGAGATGCCCATGCCCCTCCAGCTCTGTTGTCCCTCCCTTCCAGATCAGTGCCAGCCCACAGACCTGCCCGTCTTTCACCAGCACTACATTTCCTTCAAAAAAGGACAAATGAGGTGGAAGAAGAAAAGGTGAAAACATGATAATAGCTGTGGGAAAAGGCCGCTGCTAAAGATTTGACAATGCTGGAAAGAGAGGCTCAGAGAAAAGTTTTTCTCCAAAAATTATTCTTTTCAATCTCAACAGCACACTGAAGAGAAGTTAAGGCACACTTTTTAGCACCTTTTGTACTCAAATTCAAAATTCACCTGTCTAACCAAGCAATAACAGAAATAATCTTTTTTTATCCAGCTGCACATTTTGCTACAGAAATTTGTTTCCATTAAGCTATTCCCTTTTGTCCTCTTAGAAAGCGTATTTTAAATAATAACAGTGTAAAAAAAATTACACACTACCCAAAAAACTCAACCCTGTCAACCATGCACTTTTATACAAAAGTTATCTCCTTCTTTCAATGGATTGATGAAAAACCTTTTCATAATGTCAAGGTGGAGATGAGGAAGCAGGGGAAAATTTCAAAGTGCCCAGCACAGCTAGTCATTTGAACAGGAAACTTGGGGCAAAATCTGGTCTTCGAAAACTGAGCTACAGCTCCAACACAAACCCGATGTTCTTTTTCTGCTTTGTAAAACAGAATTTTGTAGAAGTTGTGATGGAGGCACGTACTGCACTTCTCATGTGCAGGGGAGAAATAATGTGCTTTTTCTTTATTCCCTGAATCTCAAAAGAAGAACGTGAATTCAATCTTAAAAAAACTAAAACTTAAATATGCAACCATGATAACTTTCACTCCTGCCATGCTTTCAGGAGTGCAGCAGCTCAGGGATTCCCCAGGAAGGTCGGCACTCGGAGAAGAGTCCAACCAGGAACCACCCCATGATCAGCAATGTCAGAAACACAACCCTGCTCTCTGTCCATTTCTGTATCACACTCTTTCCTACTGGGAATGAAGGCCACGAGTCTCCCCTTCACCATCCACTCCTGGGGAGGATTTCCCAGCACTGGAGCCCTCTCCAGAAAGACTTGCTCTATCCCTGCTGGCTCTCTCCCACAGGCAGCTATCCCACACCAGCTACTCCTCTCAGTCCAGAGATGCCATGGACAAGGCCACCCCTCACCTCTGAGCCTGTGTGTCACTGCTGGTTCCAGCCACAGTCCCCTAGTTGTTGTCCTCAGGGGCTGGGAGGCACACTGGACACGGCATGCGGGATCCCACGAGGTGGTCACCAAGCCCAGTATTTAAACTGCAAGGATAAAAAAAGAAAGCATAAGAGGGAGTTTCAACAAAAGGGATAAAAGATTGATTGATGGCTTGATTAATACCAAGCCATCCCAGGGAGAGAACAGCTGCTTAAGCTATGGATCAAACACAGAGACACAGGGATCAGAGGTGAAGGGGAAGAAGACCACAGGGAGGTCCAAATGAGAGCAGATGCTCAACAGAGTAACTAAAAGGGAAAAGAAATCCACTTGCCAGTGGATTTGGGACTGTGAGAAATGCTGCAAGGGGACCTGGATCTGAAGTAAAAAGAATGGGACAAATGCCAAAGATGGAAAAAGATGCAGGGAAGATGGAGAGCTCTGGGTATGCCCAGGGCAGATGGTACAAAACATCAATGCAGAGCTCCAGGAGGAGTGAGGAGCCACTGCCACCACCAGCACCAGCTACCCAGCACGTGCAGGTTTTAATAAGTTTACTGATCCTTGTTACACCTTAAGATTGGTCCCATAAATGTCTTTTTAAATCTTAAGTGTGATTTTATTGCTCTCAGAGGTCAGTTCCCACACCTTCATTGTTTTTCTATTATTTTTGGATGCCTGGCTGGCCAGGGCTCTCTCTGCTTCCCACTGCTGTCAGTTCCTGCTCACCTGTGATGCCAAACAACCAGTACAGCAAGAAGAAGTGACACCAAGTGTAACAGTACTCATCTTTGTGATATTCAGTGTCTTGTTTTATTATCATCTACACAGTAATAATAATAGCAATATTAGTGACAACCATTTTGTTACTCCTCCTGTTAGTAATATTCAGACATGACCTAAGAGGTATTTCAGAAAGACAACACAAAGCTGGTGCAAGATCCAGGAGAATGGGGCAGTTAATTAAATGTCAGAGTGATGGACAGAGCTGGGACAAGCCTGGAACAATATCAAGAGCTGGACAACCTCTGACAAGCACAGGGAGATGGATGGATCTGGGACATGTCCCAGACCTCTCCCCCAGCAGACGCAGAACCCTCCTACCCACACACATCTTTAAACACAACATTGTTCCCTGTCTGCCACTGCTTCATTGACTTATGCAGGGGAGGAAATTTGCTGGGGAAAGCTGCCTTCCAAGCCATGTCACTAATCACAGCCTGATCTAGTGGCATTTTTATACCTCAAAATGGTGCAAAGGAAATAAAAGAGCCCCATTGAAAATGACAGTGTCTTAGAAGTGTGTTTTACCAGCATATGTGTGAACTCACAGCAGGTAGAGGTTTATTTTGTAAAAGATTTCTTCTCCTTTTTCCAAACTAGACATTCACAGGAGAGGCAGGTGGTGGCCAGGGAATATGGAGAGAGAATGGCAGCCGGAGGGTATTCCAAAACTCCAAGAATATTAGAGAACAAAAGGAAGCCTGTGACAGACACTGGGCAATCTGTAAGTCATCAGGAAGAGAGCAGAGCATAATAGACTAATCAATCAGGCAGACAAGGGTGAAGTGTCACGGAGAGGCAATAGGTAGTTGGAGGTCAGTTATGAAATATAATCTCTAAATTGGAAGGAGAAGGGCAGTAGCACAAGAACAGTGACAGGTGTTTGAATGCAGGTACGTAAACATTGGATTGGTAATTTCCAGGAGAGTGAATGTTGGATGGGAATATTATGGGGGTAAGAAAAAATAACCTGGTATTTTAGAGACAGGCACATATTCTGTGAAGTGAAAGGCTGAGCTGACGAGACTTTAAAGAGTTGTTCCATTTCAGAAAATCCTGCTGGAAGACAGACAGTGGGGCTCCCTGGTGCTTGTTCCTCTGGGTTTCCAGACAAAGTTTGCCAGGTTAGAAGCAAAACAAAAAAAAAAGTTATGCTTTTCCTGAACATAAGTCCTGCAAATAACAGCTGGGATCTAAAAGCCAGGCCAGACCCTTTCTAGCTGGTGCTTTCTCATCAGCATGCGTAATCTCTAATCTAGTTAGGTGGGATGCAGGGAAGTTGCTCACTGCCACGCATGAGAAGATGGGGATTCTGCAGGTGAATTTAATTACTCCTTCCACAGAGAAAGTGAGAGTCAATAAGGCACCACTCACCCTCCATTAGCTAACTGGGCAGCACAGGCCCAACAAGAAACCAGGCAGCATCATTTACTGCTCTCTCTAAGCCAAATGGGAGTAGCTCCGTTACACCCAAAGAAAAGCTTGACTTAACATGAAGTAATTTCTACCAACACTTTTCTGACCTTAACTGCATATTACAAAGATGTCACATAGTCCTTCTAAGAACAGTTAGACCCAAGCAATTAGAGCTGAATGAACAATTCCTAATGAATAATCGTTTGGCAAACTTCACCTCATGCTCACAAAACATTCACACACAGATTGCGAAGTCCTTGCGTTTCTTTGTCAATGGATATAACTTGCTGGGTTTTTTTTTTTTTCACTGAGCAAATAGCAACGTAACAGTTCATTGAAAAATCTAAATTTAAGCACAGGCTGGGTGGATGGGTTATGCCAGACACGTGGTGCTGTTCCTGCAGTTCCTCCATTGGGTGAGGGATTGGAGTGGCTCCAAGAAATGCAAATCAGGACTGTTACCTCTCTTGTTTGAAATTCCCTTTTGCCACATCTGTCAGTGCTGGAGCACATTGACTGGACTGAGCCATGGATATGGGCAATGTGGGAAGGGAGCCAGCTGAGGTCCCTCTGTAACTGATGGAGAGGGCCAGGAATTGTCAAAGCCCCTGGAATGGTAGACACCTCGGACACACTGGAGAATCTGGAGACCTTAGGGTGATGATCCTGACTCCCTTAAACCCCTAAAACCACCTGCTTAACTCTCCAAGCCCAGTGCTGGCCAGGGCTGTGGAGAAAGGGGCACAGGTGAGCAGCCCAGGAGGTGGAAGCACTGGTGGGGCTGGACCAAGGCTGGCAGCTGACCCGGCTGAAGAAATGAGAACAACGTGTGCTGTAACTCCCAGGGGGATAAGGGAGAGTGGGGCAATAAATCAGGCCCTCAGAGCAGAGTATATTAGGAGATCAATGGGACAGACATTAGACCAAAGGAGCAAACTCCAGAGAGACAGGAGCAATTCTTTTCCTCCTCCTTCTCCCTTGTTGCTAAGGATTTTTTCTTCCCATTTAATACCATCCTCATTGTTTTTAAATGAACAGCAAAGCCAGTGGGTTCCACGTGGCATTAGCAATGTGTTTGTGAAAGGGAAAACGACTGGCTCCTAGCAGGATTTGATAAAAGCCTCTCCAAGTTCTCAGTGATTTACAGCTGGGGAAAACAAACACGGACTGGTACAACTGCAGAGAGAGGCAGAGCCAGCACCGACGTGCAGGTACACTCAATTACCAATTCATCAGCCCAAGTGAACTTGAAGGGCTTTTCAAACTCTCCATGGCTCTAAATTAAAGGAAATATTTAGATGGATAACATTCTGCAGTGGGGGAGAAGAAGACTAATTTCTTGATCTGCAGCTCAGAAGCCCTGTCCTTTCATGGGCAAAGGAAAGGGCTGCAGGTGGCAGCTCTCACTCCCCTCTTGGGACCAGGGAATGGACCAAACACCAGGATGATGTTCACACACTGTTGCAAAGCTGTCAGCACACAGCTCTCTCTCTTTCCTCACCGTGCCAGTCCCCAAACAGGCTTTTTTTCCCTGTCTGTATTAAAAACTTTGCTTTTACCTGCCCTGGAAGTAATCATGGCGAAGCTGTGAAAATAACCAATTTTTTGGTTCATTGACTGAGCTAAAAAAAAAGAGGAAAAAACATTTACTGCCCAGTGACCCCAAATTGGAATTGTCCAGGCTTTCCACAGCAAAATATATATATATATATATATATATATATATATAAAAGATATTTATCTATGGTCAAACAATGGTTTAATTCAATCTGAAACTAACTCATGGGGAACGTAATTTTTCCCTCTATCTTCTGTCCAGAAACCCATTTTTTCATGAGAAGAGATGATTTACAGCTCCACGCTCCAGCAGCACTGACACAGCCAGTGTTTGATATCTTCCCCTGTTCCATGAAGCTCCTCTGGGCTGGGGCACAGGGCCCTTCAGTGCTGTTCTGATACAAACTCTGAGGCAGTTGGGGGTAGGAACAGAGGGAACCTGGCTGCTGAGAGACTGCAGGGAACTCTTTGTTTGTTGTTCATGCAGAAACTGTTTTGATTTCAGTGTCTAATTGGTATCTTGAGGAAATCTTTGCAAAAATCAGTGCATCCTCCCCAGACTCCACCTGTGTGTGCTTAGCTGGGGGGTCCCACACGTCCAGTGCTGACGGAGCCCCAAAGCTGTGGGGCTGTCCCTGTTCCCCTGCTCCACGTCCTCGTCCCTCAAGTTTGGAGAGCTGAACCAGCATGAGAGCCCTGGGGCAGATGGAAGGGTGGGTGCTAAGCTCCACTGCTGCTCAAATTTTTGGCAGAGAGGAGACTTTGGAGAGTTCTGTGCCGTGATGTCTGTTCATCAGCAAGGAGAGAGGTGTCAGCCTCCAGTCTCCCTCAGGAGCAGGGACTCTCCCTGCATCCCTCTGGAAGCTGCCAGCACCATCCCTCCTCCTGCCAGAAGCAGCATCAGCCCCTGAATTTTCCACTGGATATCAGCCCTCCTCTTCCCTCTGGCCTCCTCCAAAGACAGCAGCCATCCTTCACACATGCAGCTCCAAGGCTGGCTCTGAACTATTTAAAAGCACAGCAGGTATTTTAATTATTCACGTCAAGCGCGCCTTGCTTGCTAACGACTCTCTGAAGCTGTCATGGCTGCATGGGGTGGAGCAGAGCCCTGCCAGCAGCTTCCCGTGGCCTGGCCTTGGGGCAAAGCCTGGCTCTGCAGAACAACCATGAGCCAGCACTGCCACTGAGGGCAGAGGTGGCACGGGGACACTTGGGTGAGGAGCACCCTGGCAGATCTGTCCCGTCCCGTGGGCACTTGCCCACCCAGCCCATTGCCCGACCTCCTGCCTGGCACCTTGCATCCTCCAGGCCAGGGGTACCAGCCAAATGCTTTGCCATTACTGCGAGCTGCCGTGCCCCACACTGACAGATTAGCTCTCGTCCCATTTTGAGGGCACTGGAGTTACCAAAATGCAAGGAAACAGAGGGGTACTTATACAGCACAGCTGGGTGCCTTCAGATGAAGGCTCTGGAGGGGATGACACACTTCCTTGTTGCCTTGAGCTGCTCCCAGGGTTTGATGCAAGGAGCTGCTTTGGAAAACAAGCCCTTGCCACCCTGCAGCAATGTCTTTATTTCCTTCTTCCTTCCCAGTACCATCAAAAAGATTTGCTGCAATAGCATCACTCTTCTTAGAGACATTAGGAAAAGGTTCTTTACCCAGAGGGTGTTTTGGCACTGGAAGAGGCTCCCCAGGGAAGTGGTTTGCTTGGTAGCACCAAGCCTACCAGAGTTCAAGAAAAGTTTGGACGATTCTCAGGTGCCTGGTGTGACTCTTGGGGTTGGTTGTCTTGTGCAGGGCCAGGAGCTGAACTCAATGACCCTTCTGGACCCCTTCCAACTCAGGATATTCTATGATTCTGTGATTCTGACCCACATCCCTCCTTGGCAGAACAAGCTCAGCTCTCTCAAGGTGAAATATATGCAGAAAGAAGGATGGTGTCCCACCCTCACAGCTGGAAGGAAGATAGCTTGTGTTGAAGGGAGCCAGGTTCACCCCAGGCTCACAGAGGCTTTTCTCAGCTCTAGAGTGCAGGTGAGAGGCAGAGACAGGCATCCCAAATGCAGAAGCATCAGGGCTGTGGCTTCCTTCATTTTTACCCCACTGAGTCTCAGTTAAAGGTGACCTTCCTTTAGGGACCTCAGGATTTCTATCTGAGGTTGATCGGTTTTCTCGGAGGTTCCTCTCAGTTATTTCTCTCATTTCTGGTAATTAAGTGGCTCTTCTTCCCCACCTTTCCTCACCATTACCTCAAAGTAAATTTGAAGGATTTCCAAGAATATTCAGGACCTGCTTTCCCCTACTTCAAGATGAGCAAGAGCCTCATCATGGTAACTCAGCTCCAGGGCTCTCCTCTAGCAGCAACTCCCCTGGGCAAAGCCTGAGAGTGGAGAGGTCCCTGCAAAAGCAAAACCCCTGGTTGAAGAACCAGGCTCTTCAAGCCTCCTGGACCATCAGAGCCAGCCCCTCTCTTTTTAACCTGCATGTTTTTTAATGCTAATTTCCACCACATGCCCAATTCGAAGCCCTAATAATGAACAACTGCTTTCTTCCTTTCCTTCTGATTTCATATTCATGAGTCAGGGTTTCCTGGCACTAAACGTAAATGCTAAACGGAAATCGCTGCACAGTGACACGTCTGTGTAGCTTCACTGTCCATTTATTTGCCTTTTCAAAGAGCTGCTGTGTTAAGCAAACATCTCTGCCTGGATCCTATCTGGAGGAGTTTGTCTGGTACGGCATGGTGCCTGCCGGGGTGGGGGAAGCGACCCGGTGTGATGGTGTCTCGCAGCTCTGTTTTTGCTCCAGGGTACTTCTTGTACAATAGTTTGAGCTCAGTGAATATCTCAACCCTTTCTGGAATATTTTGCTTGAATCTTGGCAGGATGTGTTCAGCTCTGACACAGCAAGGGATGAAGCAGGGAACTCCCTGAGAGAAGCACATCCCTTGCTTTAGCTTGGACTCCACTGAGGGCTCCTGCAGGCAGCAGTGGGCAGATGTTTGGCAGGGGAAGCAAAGAGGCACCTGTAACATCACTGGGCAAACTATTTTTTTCTGGCAACTAGAAAATTCACGTACACATGCAAACAACAAAAAAAAACCCACAACAAAACAAAGCAAATAAACAAAACAAAACAAAGAAACAAACCCCCAAACATTTCAGGCTTCATCCAAACTTCCTGCCTCTCTCTTCCAAAAGAGAGAGACAAAAGACACCTTGAAAGAAGGAATGTTTTCCATTAACCATATAGGTCAATATGTTTTCCAAGTATTTTCCTTGAAGACTGCACTTCCATGTTGAATTGAACTTCTAAAAGAGCAAGGGCAAAAAATAATCTAAAAGCGAAAGTCAAAGGAATTAAATCTTCATGTCTTTCAAGGCAAGCTGAGATGTCCTTCTCTGCAGAGATGCCAAAGCTGTGTGGTTTCCAAACCTTTTAACCTGTCTGGGATGGAAGCTTTAGGATCACAGACTAGCACCCTGAATTCTCCTCTCCACCAGTTCACCCTGCCCATGGAGTAACACAACTGCCCACCTCTGCCAGGGAGCCCTTTGTCCCCTTGGAGACATCATCAGCATCCTCACCTATCTGCTCTGCAATCCATGGGAACAGGAACCACTGTCCTGGGAGCAAGGACAGCCACGTAGGGCTGGAGCTGGGCTGTGCTGGCCCTGCTCCCTGGTCTCTTCATGGGAACACCAGCTGAAGGTGGCTTTGCTCTACGTGGTGGGCTGGAAAGGGGAGCAGCCAATATCCAAGAACCCTGAAGTGTTCTTCCAGCTTTGCTCCTGCAGGGTCACCTCTGTGGGGCAAGGTGGGCAGTGAAGAACTGTGATGGTGGACTGGGAACTGGCAACTCCAGCTCTTTGGTTGTCCAGTGCTGGAGGCTTTCCCTCCTCTCAACTCCCTCCACTCTGGTTTCCTTCACCAGGGCTCTGTGGATGCTCCTTATGATCTTGGTGCACTGCTGCCTTCTGCAGTCATCCATTGCCTTTCCCTGCCTGTCTTTTCCCAAATGCTTTAGCAAATGAGCTCATAGGAAGGCAAGAGATGAGAGATGAATTTCAGACCATGAGAAATGAACTCACAAATGAGAGTGTCTGCAAGCACCATCTGAAGAGCTGTGCTCCTGCTCGTGGAGAACATCATGTGTGGCATGTGTTCAATCAAAGTAATCAATGGGGACCACATTCTGAATATTATCTACATGCAACAGACTCCTTGGGAGGAAATTGTGCAGCAATATTTAATGGTAGCAATGATTCAGCAAGTAATAGAAAGAAATATTCCTCAAAATACCATCAACTTCTCATGGATAACTCCCAGATGGGACTGAGGGTAAAAAACCCTTTCATTAAAAAGCTATTCAGTTATGGTAAAACTGCCATATGTGGCTCACGGAGATTCTGCTTGTCAGTGACTTCAGCTTGAAAGCTGCTGTGAAATCAGAAAGCCACTTTGCATTTGAACAGGGGGGTGGCAATCGGTCCTTAGGGACCTGAAAGCACAGCTCGATCTCACACAGCTGAAGGTGTCTTACAGCTGGATGTCTAGGTTAAGGTAATTGTCTAGACTTCTTTTATGATCACTGAACAGAGAGACATTCACCAACCCCCAGAGAGTGATTCATTCTTCCTGTCTTAAACATCTATTTTTGGATGGGATGAATTACACTCTGGAGGTGTTCAACTTTCTTCACTGACTGTGGAGTCTGGATGATGAACTTGGCCTAGACACTTCACCTTTCCAGTGCTGAAACTGGGAGTGCTCCACCAGAGAAGACAACTCAAGTTGTGCCAATGATGGTGGTAGGTTGGGAGCACTTGGCCAACACCAACAGTGAACAGACACAAGAGAAGCAGTTCCCTCAGCAGACAGGAGATGGAGGAGGGGAAATCATCATAAGCACACCCTGGAGTGATCTCAGTATTTAAAAAAGACCTGAGGACATGCTGGTGCCTGATTATCTCATCTAGTTCTTTTATGTCATGCAAAAGGTACAGATTACATCCAATTGCTTTCTAAGTGTGACCTGAAAGTTGCAATTTTACAGTCCTAGAAGGAAAGCAGGGAACAATCTCTCAACTAAGTGCAGCCTTCCTAAAAGACCAAACCTTTTACTGATCTTGAGTTTTCCTGAGATTAGCAATTCCAAACTTCTACAAACCACCAATTTACTTCTGAGACACAACCTGTATTCTGCTACCCACCTTCCCAGTCTTGAACAGCCATGTCTTGCAATTTTAAGGGTTTGGTTACAACCTTGAGAACTATTTTGCAGACAGAAGGTTTCATGTCTCTGTTTTGTCATAGTCCAGGGTCAATGCTAATAACCCACACTGCAAAAATAATCCTACTGTGTTCCAGAAGGCTTCTTGCTATAAGTCTTCCATAAATAAATGAGATTATTACCTTCCATGACTTCAGTGGGAGCCAGTTTTAGTCCTCTCAGAGGACCAAGTTCTTAGTGCCAGCTCAGGTATTAGATCTTAGAGCCATCTAAGCCACCCCTTAGAGCCATCTTGCCAAAACCTCTCCAGATTCCACTCTTGCTACATAACATGAGACAGGTAATCTGTGCAAAACCCAGGACTCGGGATTCAGGAACTCTGCAGGAAAACCAGACACAGCCATTTCAAAGATCAACATGAGAAAATCAAATATGGGACTAAATGGCAGGAGAGGTCACCAGAAGAGGGCCAGGCTGCCATCCATATACAGCTTTCCAAAGGAAAGGTTTGCAATTGCTTCTGAGTGGGGCACACAACTTGGAAAAAGCTTTTCAGGACCCTTCTCCAAAGCCAATGAATGTGGAAGAAAAGTGGGGATAAAATTAATGAGGTGAAGAGTTGAGAGCGCTAATTCACCAGGAGAGAGATTTGTGCTCTTTCCTGGGGCGTGCTCCTGCCAGGAACAGGATGCAGCTGATGACAAAAAGCCCATGGCTGGAAGCCAAAGGATTCCTTGGAGGCCAGGGAAATGCCTCGGAGACTTCAGGTCTCTACACCAATTGGCTTACACCTGGCGAAAAAAAAAATTCCCAGTAATTTTTCCTGACTCATCTGGAAAATCGAGATGGATCATCCATATTTAACAGGCCGTTCGCAGTGCTCGTGGGAGCATGTTCAAGACAAGGCAGAGCAAGACCTTCAGTTCACAGTGTGACACCAAAAGTAACACAGCCATGTGAAGGGAGCATCCATCTGTCCATCCAGAAACATGGAACACAGGATTCTTAGAGCCTAAGTGATATAAATTTCCCTCCTGTGAACTAAACAGATCCACTTACCAATATGACAGTCCAGAAGGACAGATACCAATGCTTGGTTTCTCCTTTTCCACTTGTTTTCTCTTTTCCTTCCTGCTTCAATCACTGTGTTTCCTGGGAGAAATTTCTACATCTCTGCCTCAATTTTCCTCTATTTGAAAAGAGATTAATATGACAGGGAAGTGTTGGAGATCTCTTAAGGAAAGCAGCCGCATGAGAGATTTTTCTATTTTAAATTGTGAAAAGTGCTAGCCAAATGCTAGTTCTTAAATACAGCTGGTGAATATATAAAGCAAATTGATTTTCGCAGAAGACTACATCATTTAAGTGAAAAGTCAATAATCATCTTCCATACCAGCATTTAAATATCTGAGCAAAAACACTCAAATAATGATATCTTTTGGGTTCAGATTGTTCACTGGAAAGAAGGGAACACACAGTATTAGGCTCAATACTATGTTGACAGAGAACACAAATGTCAGTTTGACCATCTCAGAAAAGACATTTTAAAAGATATTAAATTAAATGACTCAGGATTACTCATGGTGAAATCTTATATTGAGCAGTGAAAACTCTTATTTCAGGACAATTTCTGGGATTGTTAACAACGTAAAAAAATGCATTTATGAAAAATCTGCCTCCCTTGATAAGAAACACAGAGACAACAAACTCCAAAGATGAACACTGTAACCCAAAAATGGGGCAGAATGCTAAGGAGTCTAACAGAAATCTCAACACATAATCAAGGGAAAAGGCAAAATCACAAATAAAAGTGGCCAAAAGAGACTTCCATGAAAGGGGCAGCAAGATAAAAGGGTTTGCCTTGCCTTATTACAAGGCAGTTTATATAAAGTACAAAAATATGGAAATTTTTCAGAAAAAATGCAAGATTATTTTAATAAGAAGATGTAGCTCAGTTTGGAAAAAGGCAAAAACAAAGAAGGCAAACATTACTGTATCATACCAATGGTTAAAGGGTTAATAACCATGGAATTTCTGGCAAAGGAGTTAAATGTGACCAGCAGGCTCTACAGCCAGGCAGCCCTGGTCAGGTGTTAGTTCACTTTCCCAGCAGAAAGTTGCATTTCAACAAAGCTGAAATTTCTCATGACATGAATTAGTTCTGGCAAAATCACATTTTAAAAGAATTAGGAATGTTTTGATAAATCAAACATTTCATTTGCAAGACTTCAGGAGAATTTTTTCATTTCTATTTTAATCACATAACAAAATCTTTAAACATTCATACCTAAATGACATTAAAATTAACCTGAAGTATATTTTAATAATAACTTAATATTCTATTCAGAATGCAACCAAGTGTCAAATCTTGTATTTTCCTGCGAGGTACAAATTTTTCTATTATCTCACTGCTAAATTTTCAGCCTTTCCAGCTATTTATTCCAGAACCTGTGCTGTAACATAAGAAAAAGGCAGACTCTTGAAACCCTTAGGTATGCAGTTGTTATTCTAATGTGAAACAGAAGAAAATCTATAAGCAAACATATCTGCAGCACACAGCATCAGACCAAAATATGAGCATCAGGACTGTAAGGCTGCTAAACACCCTCGGAGTGCAGTGAACTGCCTTCACTCAGCTGAGGTGAAGAAACGGGAATTTAAAAATACTTTTGGGTACAGGAACAGCACTTGACTTTGTAGAGTGGCCATTCTCTGTGAACCTTCCTCCTTCTCACCTCAGCTGGGTTTATATTTAGAAATCCTATAAATATCGTCTGTTTAATCAAATGAAAAAAATATTTTGGTAGATCATTCACTCATTTATTCTCCCCAAAAGAAAGGCTGCCGATAAGACGCTCTGTTTTCACTGCATCTGTTCACTTGGCAGGAAATAATAATTTCAATGGAAACATTGCAAAAACCTACCCTTTCTACCCAGATGCTCTATTTCCATATTTCTGATGCCATCCTGCCTGCAACCACTTCTTTAGATTTACATGAATTAACTAGTGTAGGACAGATACCAGACTACAAAGTGCTCACAAAGTAACGATCGCTTTTGATGATGACTTTGGAAGTTCAATGGAAAAGCTGTAATCTCTTGTCCATGTACAAAAATAAACATTATGGCATGGGTTTCATACACCTGAAAGTTTCATCCCATACGGCGCTTTTACATAAGTTTCAGAATGAAACTGCAAAGTAGAACAAAGTACACAGGTTCCAACTAGGCAGCACTTGTATGAACTTCTTCCTTCATCATTTCCCCTCATTCTTAGGGTTTCTTCTGCAGCTACCCAAGATTTCTTTGGCACTTTAAAAGAAGTCCAACCATAGCTATACAGGCCTTTTTTAATAATAAAACTTACTGACTTAAAAATCAACCTCATAACTCTTTTTAGAGAAAACCAATATTAATCTGCAAGTTAAAGTACAGACCAGAAGAACAACAGATATTTGGGAGGAAAATTAGGAATAATTTGTATCTAATCCAAACTGGACACCCAACTTCTTCAGGTTCTTTCCATGACCAAGCTGAAGGAATCAACCAACAAAAAAATCTGCTGTATAAATCTGCAGCCCTGCTCTGGTTCACCAGAGTTAACTGTACTGATTCAAAGTTTGTACAAGGCACAGAGCATGGGGAAATTAACTGTTTGGATCCAGGGAACTGGTGCAGGATGCTACAAAATGCAATTTTCCACAATTATGACCTTTCTATTTTCTCCTAAAGCACAGTACTAGGAATACAGCCTTGAAGATTACAAAGCACTTAGGATTTGAAAGATAATAATGATTACATGGTGCAGGCAGAGAGTAGGGTTTTACCTGTTATTAAAAAACTTAAAAGAGAGGTTCTAACTCTGCAGAAGTTGGATAGTAAATTCACAGTCTTCTGGAGTACAGCAGCAGGCAGGAGAGCAAAAAAGTATTCCTCACAGTTTTTAGCCTGTTTTACAGCATCAAGTTCTAACAGCTGTCAAAATTTTTATAGACATCAAGGAACAGATAGTAAAAGACAAAAAAAAATCAGAAAAACAAAGAAAATTACCTACAGTGAGAGGGTTCTTTTTGCCAATACCATCTATCATGCAATTGTGCACTAACAGTCATATTGTACTAAACCATGTGACCAGGAGAATTCTGCAGCCATTAGACAAAAACTCTTGGTAAAATCCTTGCAAGGTCTGAATTAAAAAATAAACCATCAAGATAAACGCAATCGCTTTCCAAACAGGCAGGCAAATATGGATTGATATAACATGATCAAGTAGCTATTGCATGTAATTTGATGGCAAGTCTGTATAAAACTTAATATAGCCACTATTGTGCCTCTTCCCGATTATGGTCTTGATGTAACTGGCTTGTGAGTAGTACTGGAGAAACTGCAGTGGGAAAAGGCACTTCCAACATGTAATTTGGTTTTGTCCTAAAATACAGACATATTGTCAGGAAATAGTAACTGTTACCAAAAATACTGCTGGAATGAAAAATACTGTGTTTTTTCCAGTGGAAATAATCTTAGGAGAAGAAAATACCAAAATAGCCCACACTAAAACACAAAGTCCCTGCAAGAAGAACGTGCCCTGATTCAGCAAAACAGGTAGGAACGTGTTCATGCCAAGGGAGTTCTGCCCAGTGGAAATCATTTGTGTATGACAATTTTCAGTATGTTTATGTCCCCCTTGAAGTGAGCTGGATGCATAATGCTCCACTAAATTGGGTGGTAATAGGGAACCCTCCCCTTCCTGTGGCAGTTTGGGAGCTATGGCATCAAATATTGTGAAAACAAAGACCTGAGAACTTTATTCATCTGGGGAAAAAAAAACGAAACAAACCAAAATGAAGAGCCATGAAACTCTGCAACACCTTTTCCCTGCATAATTCACAGCAAGAGAGGAGCAGAGGAATAGATCATTTAAGACGGATCTGCTCACTTGCAGATGTTGATAGCTCAAGGGATATTTTGGGCTTTTCCCTTGTCCTGGTGCCAGCAGAGGTGACCAGAACCTCTTCAGACCCTCCTAGGTGTGGGAAACTGAAGTGTAAGGACAGAATTTAAGAAACCAGTTCTAGTCCAACTCATGATCGTGTGTAGCCCTGACACAATTTGGAGGTCCCACGCTTTGTGTCATTCAGATCTGAACTTCCACCGACGGCCTCAAGGCTGCAGTTTGTGTCCCTTCCTCAAACAAAAGCAGAACTGCTCTCACTTCGAGTCTTCAAAGACAGGTCCTTAAATATTTACCTCAGAATCTGGATTTCATTTTTGGCTCTTTGATCTTTTATTTATTTTTTCCCCTCTTTACTCATTCTGGAGTATTTAGTCTCATCCCACAGCTCTTGGGTGGATGTGTTAAGAATAAAAAAACAACAAGGGGTGGGAATTTCTCAAGCACTCGGCACTGGCCTGACTCTATTCTCTTTGAAGTCAGCAGGAGTTTTATTACCAACTTCAGTGGGAGCAGTTAAGCCAATGCTACACATTGTGAACGTGCATATTCATGAAGCAAGTAGGATTTACTAACGGAACATGGATTCGAGCGGCTGATAAGATTTTAGTGAAAAAGCTGCTTGAAAAAAAAACCAAAACAAGTCATTCCATGAGCACCAGAACTATGAAATCCTGCTTTCTTTGAGCTTGATTGACTTGGGCACGGAGAAGGGCATGTGCTGATTGAAGTCCTTCCTGTGGGTGGGATGCTGAGATTTGTGCTCTCTCCCAAATGGATCCGCCGGCACCAAATAAAGGCTCAGCACAACATGGCAGCTTTTTCCTCAGTAGAAGTAGGGCATCTCTCTTCTACCTCTGCCTGTCTGCTCAAACCTTGAGGGAACTTGCTATTTTTGAGAATGCTACCCTCTATCAAATTCGGCTGGAGTTGGATAATGCACTTAAAAGTCGTGAGGCATATACACACAGGTATAAACACACTCCATGTGAGCATGAAATCCACGTTTTTGCAGGATCTGCAGGAAGGCAGATGTTAAGACAGCTCAGAATCAAGTTTTGAGGCAATGAAAAAGATGGGTTCAGAGCAGCTGAACAGCAAACAGCCTCAGATGGATGAACCACAACCCTTTGAGAATCTCAGCTATAGAGAAGGTGCTAAGAAAAGGGCAATCCTTGAGGAAAGAAGACAACAATATAGTCCTTCAGAGGAATCAGAAAAATGGTTGCTGAGATAAAAGTACATTCCAGATAAGAAACTCACATATATAAATGTGACAAATTGCTCAAAGTACTCAAAATGTCTAAAAAAATACAGGATTTGAAAGGGTGCAGGATTTTGGAGCAATGGAGGCACTTCTGGAAAGCCAAAGCATCTTTGGCTGCACAAAGAAAATGAAAGGATGCGGCAACACTGACTGGTCCCTTTGGCATCAGGGCTAAAGCAACCCAAGAGGAAGACAGAGAGAGTTGGATACAGTCCCCAAACTCCTTTCATATGGGAATTCAGACTCCCAGGAACAAAGCTTGGCACTGGACCTTCCCTGCCAAGAGCAGCCCATTGCCAGCCCAGGTGCTCTCATGCACTGTCACTGCCTCTGGCACCAGGGATGTCCAAAGAAGAGGATCAATTCTCTCTCCACCCCACAATTTCCACACCGCTGACAACTCAGAAAACAATTCAAGAGGGAATTCAAAGGATCTGTTGAAATTCCAACGAGGAAATCTGAGTGAGTGAGCATATGTAAATAGAAAGAATGAGTAGCACATAATTACATCAAATTGTTACTTAGCAAGGGAAGTAAATAACCCAAAATATGCAGAGCAAAAAATGGCAATGAATTAGAACTAATTACTTAAGGCTAATTAAAATAAGAATGGCTTGAATTGAAATATGTTAATAGCATTGAACCTGCCTTTCTACCACGGAATTTCAATAAAAGTGATAATGTCACTTCAACCTTCACCTGACAGGGGGAGGAAAGTTGGGATTTGAAGCTCATGGCTGCTTGGGGGTACTGACCACAGCACTGCACTATTTATGATGGAATGGGCTGGATTTTTCTGGCAGGTGCAGGTCTCCTGGTCGTGGGTATAAAGTGGTTTTCTCACATAATGGATGTGAAGTGGAGAAAATACTGTGACAGGCAAAAGCTAAATCCCTCGAAGACGAAGAGATCCGGAGGTATCTTTCCATGCTGGGAAATGCTATGGGTAAAGAGAGAAAAAGAGAAAGGCATGGAGATAATGAGATCACAAAGAAGGAAAGAGAAAGAGGGAACAAGAGAGACTGAGGGAGCGAGGAATGAAATAGATAGGGAAAGCTTAGAGCCATGACAAATCATCACCAGCTTCAATTACATGAGCCTGCTGGGCTATGAAATCTGCCAAAGGTCACTGGATTCCTGTCTTTGCAACTAAAAACCAAGTGGATTTTCTGGTTCATCCCATGGAGTGGGATGTGCCCAGGGACCAGCAGCCTTGCTGATGGCTGAAGGTACCTGCTCAGGCTGCAGGGCACGAACAAGCTGGTCCAGAGAGCACAGACAGCCCCAGTTAGGAGATGAACGTGTCAGAGCCGTGCACCAACTCCCAGCACTTTTCCAGCACTCCAAAGTGCTCCTGTGCCAGCAACTCAAGCCCTGCCAGAGAGCAGGGGGAAGCCTGAAGCAGAAGCAAAGCCTGGTTCAGCATCTTCTTGCCATGCCACAGAGCCCAGCTTGTGCTCCACCACCATCCTGTGCAGGCTTATGCCTCAACACACCCTCAGCCACAGCCACTGATCTCAGCAGACTTGGATCCCAGCTGGGCACAGACACAGCTGGTTCAGTGGCAGCATCTACACATGGAGAAACCCTGATCTTCTGCCACCAGCAGAGTGCCCTGGCTGTGCACCACGCTCTGGGGCTCACCCCTTGGTGCTGAGCTGGGCACAAGGCTCTCCCTGCTCCTCCAGGAGCCGAGCTGTTGGTTGTGTTTACTGCCTCATTCTTTCCAGTCCCTCTGGTTCACACTGGAGGTGAAAACCTCTTAACCCTCTAACAGAGATTCCCATAAAAACCATGAGCTCCTCATCCCAGCACTCTGCATGAACAGGGGTCACAGGGAGGATGGAGGGAGGGATATGGCAGCAATGCAGCCTTTCCACTTTCACTCCATCTCCTGGGCTGGCTTTTGAGCCAACTGAAGCAAAAGCTGGTGCCAGGCTTGCTGCCAGCTCATGAATCCAACTGGATTCATCCTGGAGCTGTGCATCTGAGAAAGCTCTAAAGCCAAAGCATGGCTGGGTTCTGCCCAGCAGGTATGGGATGCTGTGAAATAGGAGAGGTGCTGCAGCTCCAGAGGCACCGCTCTGTCCGTGACAGCCTTCCCAGCACGGACCAGCTGCTGAGACTGGACTGCAAAGCCAGTCAGGAGCAAGAGCATAGACTGACTCTGAGGAAATGGTAACAAGCCTTGGATCGATTGCCTGAACTACAGGCTGTGACCTACTGATGGCCACCTCCTCAGAGCTCCATTTGTACTGAATGCCAGCCAGGATCGGTGATGGTGGGACACACCCTTGGAAAATGTCACTGTACTGAGTACAGGGCTCCACTTCGAGCATGCTGGTGGCTGTAACGTTATTTCTATTTCTCCAGTCTCCTTCAGAAGGAAAAACATAGCTTAGAAAACCAGAGTCCAGACTTGCTGCTCCTCCTGTGCGCGGAGGAGCTGTGGCAGACCAGGAACAGGTTCCTGTGAGCCTGCTGCCAAAATCCTGACATCGCTGTCACTGCCCTGCCTGACCCTCTGCCTTCCAGGGAGGGAAGCCCTGGCACTGGTGAGGATGCTGCCTCGGCAGACACAAGCAGTCGGCTGAAAGACATTTCCTTTTTGTTTCTCTGCTCGGTGTAATGAATCCTGCCTCCCACTCAGCTCTGCTAAGTAAGAGGAGTTACTGTGAGTAATCCCCACTTCGGCGTCTTCGGCTGTAATCGCAGAGAAATCACATTAGCTTTTTTTTCTAGGACAAGGAGAAATTCATCAAATTGCAGTCCGGGAGAGCACACACAAGAGAGAGAGAAAGCCAACAACACACACACATACCCTGCAAAAAAATCCCAAAGTTGACATTTACATTTCAAACACTTATAACAGCTAAACAAATAACAGTAATTATACTATTTGCATACTTTGTTAAATAATTGTTTGCTAGGTAAAGGCAGCCTGTGTGTGTGTCTCTGTGTGTCTGTGTGTGCAAGGAGCAGATGCCTGAAACCCCAGGAAGCAGAGCAGCTGCTGCTTCCCTTCCCAGGTGACCTGTTTGCTTTACAAAATGGTGACAAGTGACCCCAAGCACTGGCCGGGGGGGTTGGATTTGCTGATGAGGCAGGAGGCCCTTGGGTGAGGAGGATGAGGACCATGGGCTGTAATCCTGCTGCTCAGCACCTATGCCACCCTCCTGGGCATGCAGACCAGCTGAGTGCTCTGGACATGAGCACCAGCACTTGATGAGGTGAAGCTCAATGCTCTGAGCATGACTTGAGGATTGCAGAAACACTGCCAAGAAGGAGAGCTGTGGAAGAAAGCAGGGGAAGGCACAAAAGCTGGACAGAGGGAGAGTCCCCACCTTGCAATGTGAGATGCTGAACACCCCTCTGACGATCACACCTGACTCAGAGCCCACAAACGTCTCCTGGCTGGCGATTTCCCTTTGCTCCTGCAAAATCATCTCAGCTTTCATTCCTTTCTGCTCAGCTCCTCAGGCAGACAGCTAATTGAAGGGTTTTTCTTTCATTTCTAGTACAGAAAACCCAGTAAATGCCTTTTAGTCTGCCCAGCTTTCCCCATGACTGGCTCTGTCTATCCGCTCACCATTCCTATCCTGTTTTTTTTTATTTGGTTTGTTGTTTGGTTTTTTTTAATAGACTTGAGTGATGCAAACTGGTGGAGAGAGGAGAAGCCTTCTGCCTCTCCTCACATGGTCAGAAAAGGTGGAGCAGAGCCAGAGCCATTGCATCTTTTCACACCTGGATGGAACCAGGTCAGGCAGCTAATGCATTTCTCAGGCTCAGTGGCTACTTGTTGGAGACACACAAATGCTGCTCGGCTGCTTGAGTGCTGGAGGCTGGGAGAAAAAATTCCAGCAAGAGACATATGTGTCGGAAGGCTGAGAGGGATGTGGTGCCAGGAAAGAGAAAAGTGATGCACACACGGAGAGCTCTGCTCTGTGCAACAGGAAGAGATGCAGATTGAATAAAAGGCTCCATGACTTTGAAACTGCCCCTCACAGCATCAGCAAAGAGTGGAGGGTTCATTAACCATAAAAGCATTAGGCTCATGGCCTGTTTGTGGGTGAAACCCCAGCTCCAGAGGTTAAAACCGACCCTTAGTCTGCAAGCAAAGCCCTACTCAGTCTGAAACCCCACCAGAATGTTTGTCCCCCTAAGCAACAGCAGGAAAGTCACAGTCCCAAGGAGGAGCCCAGGCATTCACTGGCTCTGATCTGTGCAGCTCAGATTTTTAAGTGTACAACTAAGGGCATCCCATGGGGCTGGGGAAGATAAATGCTCCAAAATAACCATTCTCCCCTCAGAACATTTTCACTGGAAACGTTTATATTTACCCTTCAGAAAAAACTTTTTCCTGATTTTTTTCTTTAAGTTGAAAGAATATTTTCCAGTTCAACTCTTGTTCTTTCAAGTAGAAATGTTCAGTTTTCTTTAATGATTCCTTTTCCCCCCACTACTCTGCTTTTTACTTAGAGTTTAAAAAAAAGAGGAGATGAGGAAAGGAAAACTAACAAAACCAGAATGAATTTTTTTACATGAGTTTCAAATAACTTGAAAAAAAATACTTTTTTTAAGCTTTATGAGTGATTTTGAAGGATGCAAGAGCTGTAAGCAAACTTTTTTTATGTAGGTCAAAAAAACTTCTTCCTAGGATTAAAAAAAAAAAGCCTAAACAAAAGCCCCTAACGTGAATGAAACAATGTGGACCAGCTCTACATAAAAGCTTTGCCACAGCTGCCTGTGCAAAAAATTCATAGAATTATAAAATCATAGAAGAGTTTGGGTTGGAAAGGATCTTTAAAGGTCACCTAGTTCAAACCCCCTGTCATAGGCAGGGACACCTTCCCCTACTCCAGGTTGCTGGCCTTGGACACTTCCAGGGATGGGAAAGCCACAGCTTCTCTGGGCACCCTGTGCCAGTGTTTCACCACCCTCATTCTAAAAAACTTCCCTTTATCTAATCCAAATTGACCCTCTAAACCTCTAAACCCTTTAAACTAAACTGGTTTAGTTTAAAACCATCACTCCTTGTCCTATCACTACTGACCCTGCTAAAATGAGTAGTGGGAATGTGCCAGCCAGGGCAGAGCAGGGAGCCTTGGGAAGTATGCTTGGTTTAGGACAAAATGGCAAAAAATCAGAGAGAAAAGAAGTGTGATTCCTGCCTCCCTTTAAATAGTAATTACAAAAAATAGCTCATGGAAACGGACACATGTTCCTTCAAAAGATATTTAACACTTCGTTTTGCTTCGTCCTTTTCTGAATATTTCTTACAAAACACAAAGGCTTTAAACAAAAGGTCATTAAGAGATAAAGAATTTAAGCTCTTCTTGCAAGAATGAAAGGAGAACGCATCTTGACATTTTTAACGGGCTTTTTTCCCCTCCTCTTTTCCAAACTGAAAATTAATCAACATTGATTTGATTTCACACACATAAGCCTGTTTTGTGGAAGTGGCATTTGCTGATAGGGAGCTGTTCCGACAAGAAGATTCCAGCCAGAGGAGCACACAATATGCTGCACACCATTAGGGTACACAAGCTACAAGGACACTGGTCTCCCAGGGTTCATAATAAATCCTATCCTTTTTCTGGGTCAAGAAACTCGTAGCTGTCTGGAGGTTATGCTAACACGCCGGGGTTTGGGGACTGATGTTGAGATCTGAGGAATTCCTGTTGCCTGGAATAGAAACAATGAAATTGTTCCAAGGCACCATTTATTCCCAGGTGCCTGCAAGCTGTCATTTCTGGGGAAGATGAACAATTTGAGAAGATCTAATGTCTTCAGAAATAATTCAGGAAGACAGAATTCATTCAGGTCCCCAGGTCAATAGTGAATGGGACTCGTGTGAGTCAGAGGAGGACAGAGGCGACCTGACCAGCAGCTCTCCAAAATCAGGTGAGCTTGTGCAGCCATGAAAGGGGCACTGACAAAGCCTTTGAGCAGCTGGGACTGGAGGCCACTCGTGCTCCAGAGGGGCTGTGTGGGAGCAGTGAGGACCAAGGGATGCAGTAGCCCTGGGCTGGCAGGTACAGGCCATCAGCAGGAGGCTGCTCTGCCAGCACATTAAGGACCAACACAGTCTTGAGCCTTGTGCTACTCCAGCACCCCAGTTCCTCCCAGTAAATACCTGTTTTATCTTGCCTCCGTTCACCTGTCAGTCAGTTCTAGCCTAAGGATTAGACAGGAATTCTCTAATTTAGTTTAAAACCGCAATGCTAGGAACAGTGGGGTATTGCCCCTTAGGTATTTGACAAAAGTTGTGGGATACCCTGAATGTGCCACAGCCTCTACCTGCAATGAAGGGTCAGAGGTGGGATGAGGATGGAACAGCATAGAAAAAAATCACAGGATCATTAAGGCTGGAAAAGCCCACCATGACCACAAGATGCTATCACAAAGAAACTACCCATTTCCCCAGATGACACATTAAACCTGGGTAGAGAACCAGTCCTGCTTCCCTGCAGCACTGCCCTGCATCCTGTCCTGGCTGGCATTCACATTCCTGCTGGCATTCCCCTCCTCTGGAGTGCTGTGGGTCCATGTATCTATGTCAGGGAGCAGAGAAAATGGCAAGGGAAAAGCAAACAAAGTGAATGAGAAAAGCATAACAAACCCAGCAGAAAAGTCTTCCCACGCCACTCTGTGCTTTCAAGTAAATGAGGCTAATTAACTAATTGCCTAAATTATTAGGGCTATTTTTACCCTTGTAAGAAGGCTTGGCGTTATTGCCGATTTCTTAAGACTCAGTGCTGAACTCTCAACTTATCAGGAAGTTAATGAAGCAAAGCCCCTGGAGAGGGGACCCTCAGGGCAGAGCAGCTGCCAGGCCAGGGCTGGGTTGGGGCTCAGGTGGGCACCTCTGCAGCAGGGAGGGAGCATCTGCAGCAAAACCACCCCCCTTGGGTGACACTGTTTAACACAGAAGTTCAGAGCTATTTGCTCTCTCCTGCACCTGAATCTGTCCCCAGTCGAGGATTTCTCTCCATCAGCTTCCCACTGCAGCCAAGATGATAGCGGCTGATTTGAAAGAAAGGTTTCACACTTGGGCAAGAGAAGGGGAAGAGTGATGGCTGCATGCCAGTCTGGCTCCATGGAGGCCCACAGATCTCCTGGGCAGACCCAGAGTAACCTTGGACAACTGGACCACCCTCCACAAAAGGAAAGGGCTGATCCACCTGCAGTAACCTCAACCAACCACGCTCATCACCCCAAACATGCAGCCTCCAGGCAGGAATCCAACATGGCAGGGGCTCCCTCCTTCTGCTTTGAGAAAATGCTGTTTTCTTGGGATTTGAGGGATTTTCTCCACAAAGAAACCTAGATGTTTTCTCCTCTTCAGCTAAATGCCAACATCAAAGCTCCCTGGTGGCAACCTCAGTTAACTCCATTACAATCCCCCAGTCATTCTGGCTGAAGAGCTCATCCCCTCAGGAGCCAGAAGACTGATAGCTCTCCGTTTCTGTAACAAATCTCACCTATCAGCTCTAATGAGGTGACATTTCAAGCCTGTCTCTTCTCTCAGCACACAAGTACACAACAGTTTGGGGTGGCAAGTCTCTTCCAGGCATGTCACTGAGGAGAAGGGCAGGTGACAGTCTGCTGTCTTCTGGATGCAGAAGTGAACTCCCTCCTGAGTTATCCCCAAGATTATCTTCAATGCTGGACCAGCCATGGCTTGGGGTGGCTGAGCCCTGGAGGTCTCTAAGGATGGAGATCTCACAGCCTTTTCTGGCCATCTGTTGTGGAGCTGTGCCACGTTCTTAATGCACATCTCCTTCCAAGTGCCCAGCCTGAGCCTCCCAAGCTGCCTGTGTGCCCTCTGCCCCCTGTGAGGCTGCCTGCTGCTCTTGGCAAGAATTTGGCTCTATCACCTCTGTAAGCTCTGTCCAAGCAGCTGTAGTTATTTAACACTGCCTTTCCAACCTGGACCCTGCTGTCTGGCAGGGTGAGGAGTCTTTGGATGCCCTGAAATGTTGGTCTGACAGTGCTGGGGAAAGGAACCAGCAGTTCACACCAAACCATAACAAGTAAGCCACAGACTTCCTTGGGCCAGCTCCACCCAGGCAATTGTGCCTCCAAACAGAGCTCCTGGGCCCCTCACAACTGTTTTGGTGAGGGTCAGTAAGATGAGGAAGGAGGACCAGATGGCAACCACTGCTCTGCTCAGCAATGCATGAAGGGCATCTCACAACTCTGGTATCAGGGAAATATGGCTCCCCACAATTTTTTGTTATCTATCTTTCTACCTGCAGACCCTCTCCCCAAACTCTGGTCACCTTGCTTGTTGAAAATCCCATTTTGGTTGGAGCTAGCTAGCTTTTGCTGTTGAAAAATACCATGTTTGACTAGTCCAGAGCAGAACCTCTGTTGGATCAGGTTCTTATATCTTAGAAAAGATGAGTACTTTCTCCTGTCTTGTCAGGGAAGCACAAAGAGCCATTTTTCCAAAGTTTTGTAACTATAAAACAGATATTATGGTCCCCAGAGTGACTTGGCAGGAAACTTCACCATTTTCAAGGGCCTTCCTGCATGTGAAACAGAAAGAGCAACGCTGCCCTGTAGCTCCCTGTTTGCAACGTACTTAGAAATTCTTGAATATCTGGCATAAAACACGCTGTGTTATCTCCTACCTCATCTCCTGTGTATAAAGCTGGCAGTCTGGTAGAGGAATTATTCCAGATTTGTGCTGTCCAGAAAACAGCCTGATAGGAAGATTTGCAAGTCACGTCTCCCTGCTCAGTGCCATCTCCTGCCCCACTGCTCAGGAGCCCACTAGGGATGATGAAATCTGGGCCTTCCACCCTGGGAGAGGGCTGGCAGTCCCAAACCAGGACCTGGCAGGCAGTTCTCACTGCCTGCTGCCAGCTCCAAGGGCTGCTCACTGCCTGTTCCCATCACTCTCAATGTTCCCACCAAGACACCACCACCTCTGCCACTGCTGCAGAGAAACCAAATGCTGCCCTTTCCACTCCCACTTAGGGACCAGCAGGGAAACTGGATGACACTGGGGAGCCCAAGAGAGGTCAGTCCTGCTGCAATATTTACAACACAGGAGAATACCCTGGTTTCTTCATTACCCCCAAGCCCATGTAACAGTGGAGATGGAGGGGATGTCAGGACACAGCTATTTCCCTACTGCTCTAGGGCAGGTCCTGCTGAAGGTGTTGGGGCAAAAGGAGCAAAAGTCTGGCTTTAATTTACCAAGTGCCTCTTCCCAGCACATTTGCAAGTCAGATTAAACTTCCCAGGTTTACCTTCTGCATATTTTATCCACTAACATATTTGCATAGATTTAAATACAATACAAAGCTGCAGACACCATCAAAAGAGGCTAGAGAGGAAAGGGTGGGAGAAGCTTGTTCTTTTCCTTTAGGCTTATGGAAGATTCTGTTCTCAGAGGTCAGAGAAGGGGCATTGCCAGGCTGGAGCTGTGCCAGTCCCTCACCTGAGCAAACACTGCTTGGATAGACAGGCAGGAGCCATGGGAGACTTCAACAGGTGGGCTCAGGGCAGGGATTGGCACTGGTGGTGCTGGGACAGAGCATTCAGTAACCTCAACCCATGCCAGCATCACCTGAGAGAGCAGGACGTCAGCTCGGAATTTGCTACGTGGCATCTCTCCAGAAAGTGGAAAAATCCCTTGGATAATGCAAAGGTTTCATGGGAATGCCCCACTGATGCATTCCCCAGGTCTCTGCACAGGTACAGGTAAGGCACAGCTTAAACACACAGTGGACAAAGAGAAGCATCATGTTAGATGGTTAAATCCCCCATGTACCTGCAGGAAGTGGAAAATAGATCCTGTTCACCAGAGCCGTGAAACATATTCACCTGTTGCAGGAATTAATCCTTTTTTTTTTTACTAATAGAGAGTGGCAGAGCTGTGCACACAGAAATCCTGTCTGAAATGAATCCCTGATAAAGAGGAAGCCAAGTTAAAAGGTGAGTTTTACTACCTGCCAAGGCTTTGGGATTTTAAAGGGTCTCTTGTGGAATTACTGTATTAGCAGGCTATTACAGGTATAGATATCAAACTGCTATGCACAGCAAGAAAAATCATCAAAGTTTTGAGATGGGAAGGAAATACACAAAAAATGAGGCAGAAGAGGGCAAAAGGGGGAGAGAGGAGAAGCAGTGATGTGCAGAGGGGAGAGAGGCTGGTAAATGATGGAGGAGATAGTGGAAAGGGGGTGAAGAAGAGAGCAATGAGCAGTAGTGTTGGAAGAATAGAGAAAGATAAAAGGAGGAGGAGAAAAGAAAAAAGAGATAAATGAGGGCAAAGACCAACTCATCATTTTGCAATTCCACCCCGGTGGAGAGGAAAATTGATGTCTGGAGCTTTTTTATGGCCAACCTCCTGGGCATGGGACAAAAGACAAGTTATTACCCAACCCCAGGTCAGGTCTGTAGCCTGCCAGCTGCCTTGACACATTCAGAGAGCCCAGGAGAGCTGTAAATCAAGAGGGCCAAAGAGATCAAGGGAGGCTGGGACCAGGCACAGCAGTGAGCTCAGCAGAGGCAATATCACCACAAGAGAGGAGCGAGCCCTGGAGCAACACAGGCAGATGAGGAGTGCCCAGCTCAGAGGGCTTTGCTCATCTCTCCTTCACGCCATTCCTAAGGACAGCGCTCCCTCAGAGATGCAAGTTCCCCTGCATTTCCTTCTGATTTCTCTTCCTATTGATTTCCAAGCCCTGAATACCATTTATTTTTGCTTGCTTGATTCACTCATTCATTGAATAAAGGCTTCATCACTATTATTATTATTATCCCCGTCACTGGGCTCCTCATCACACATTATATTATTTGCATTGCAGAGCTGGAAGATTTCAGGTTGAGGCAGGAAATTTGTGTGAGTTGTTATTACTGCAATCAGATGAAGTGAGAATTGGATCGGCGGAGGCTGCCAGAGCACAGCTCTCCCAGCAGGACACCGAGGCTCTGCCCAATCAGGGGAAGCTGCTGCCTCAATGTGCAGGTCCCACCAGCAATTTTGGACTTGCCTTTGATGTCCCACCTCTCCCTCCCATCCCACCTCCCAGCCCCACCAGCTGCCAGCAGAGAACGGGGAAACGCATCGGTACAGGAGGGCGAGGAATCAGAAAGGACTTGGCGAGATTGTACATTTTCTGCCTTGCTGATGGTATTTATTAGACAACAGAAAATAGCTATTTTACCATCTGCCTCGTAAAAAAAAAAAAAAAATCCTCATTAAATTAATGGAATGTGCAGCTGCTGAACAGAGTGTTCCTCTTGCGGCCGCCTCCCCATTAGCCCAGCACTTGCTGGAGCAGGGAATCCGGCTGCCAAAAGGAGCTGTGGCTAACTCTGGCTCGTGTGGTGGAAGAGGATGGACAGACGGACAGTCCCCTGCTCCTCCCAGCCCCGAGGTCATGCCAGGGGACCTACAAATGCTCTGCTGCTGCAGACAAGGTGTAAGCGCTGCCTTGCTCATCGTGTTATGGAGCAGAGGGTCCATCCCCCTTCCTGCACACAGCCCTGCTGGGCCTCAGCCTGTGAAGGGAGCCAGAGGGGTCTGCTCAGCAGGCTGAAAGTGCCTCCTTTTGCCCAGGCAGAGCACGATCCAAACTCCAGCTTGAGGAGGTCAGTGTTGCCCAGTGTCATCTGTTGAGCACGGCAGGGTTTGCAGGTAAGTGAAGTCCCAGTTTCCTGGCCTCTACCACCTCAACCTGACCTAGGCCATCATCCCAATCATCCATCTCTCCACCTCTACACCACAGAGTTCCACTGAGCTGGTTTGCCCTGAGGTATAGGAGAAAAATCACCAAACCAAGGAAGCCCCAAGCTAGGCTGACTGCACAGCCCAGAGGAGTTCCTACACCTAAGGCTTTGTTTTGGCTGAGGGGAAACCAAAAATAACGAGCCCAATCCTTTCCCAATCCCATCAAGACAGGTGCTCCATAAACCCAAGGTCCTGAATGATTTTAATGATGCTGACAGAGAGAGAACAGCCAGTCTTACCCATTCATTTCTACTGAACAGCACTGAAGGGGTTTATGTGAACCTTTTCTTCTGGTACTTGGTGGAGCCTGGGCAGAGTTTGATGGTGAAGTGCTGTCCAAAATCCCATATTACATGGGGCTTTAAGGGGCAGATCCACCAGTTTGCATTGCCAAATTCTCCAGGAGGTGCTAGATACCAAAACTGCTGTCTTGGCTCACTGCCTGACCACTTCATCACGAGTAACCCCTGAAGAGTTTTATGTACAATTGCTTTGGGCCTCACAGTTCTTCTCCCAAGGAAATAAAGTCCCTTGGTAGTGCCTCAGCACTGCCGATGTTTCAGGATCGCTGCAGCATAATCCACATTTAATCCTCAATTGTGTTTTCTGCTGCTAACCCCTCTGCTAATGCCAGGGAGCTCCCAGTGCCTGCACTGCTCCTCTGAAGCTGCAATCCCTCCCCTGCTGCCCTCTCCTCCTCTTTCCAGGAGGCTTTTCTACATAGATGTTTCACCTAGGTGAGTTTTCACCTGTCCTTCACAGGAAATTTGTTCTCTTCAACTTGTTCCTTCAGCATTTACAAAGCAACTGGGGGAAAGCTGACCTTGGGAGACAGGTCCAGCTGCAAAGAGGTTGCCCCCCTTGTGTCTGGGGTGGGAGCAGGAGATGGGTTCCTGGATTTCAGCATGCCAAGGGAAGTTACAGGACTACAGCATGTTGAATCACCTCACGCCGAAATAAATCCTGACATAATAAGCCCTAATACCGCCAAAGAATCTATTACAGTCAGTTACAAAAATAATCCACATTGAAAATCGGTGAAAATACCTCTCCTCAGTGGAATGACATGGCTCCAGAGGATCAGTTCCAGTCAACGATGATCTTTCATGTTTACCCTACAGATGAGGGCAGCTCCAAAAGTCAAATGTCTGTTGCCAAAAAAGCTCTGCCTAAGTGATATTTTGCCACCTCTCATCAAAGAGTTGCTTTTAAAAGCGATCAGCAAGTCCAAAAGGGAAGACCATGAAAGGCAGAGATCAAATCAAAGCCCAGAAGGCTGCTCTGACTCTCTTACACCACTGCCTTCATTCCTATCAATCCAATCAATTTGCAGCAGCAAGGGCAGAACACCAACCTGATTGATTCTTTAGCAGAAATTTTCGGGTTTTGAGAGGCTGATGGCAAAATTTCTCATAGCCTTTGCCTGTGTTGCTGCTGGTCTCGGGGATTTTTAAGGCAGAACCCTGTCTGCAAGTCGCTGATTTTATCTACAGCATCAGTTGGTTGTACTTTCAGGGCTGTAAGTGTCTTGGCACGTGTGGATCTGGCCAGTGGTGTGTACATGCTGCCTTGGGCAGTCATGGCAGTGCTACTCTCTCAGAGGAAGCTGTGACACAGGACCACCAGGTAGCTAAACTTCCTGCTGGAAAGGCTCACAGGCTGGTTTAGAAAGCAGATTAGCCAGAAAGACACAGCAGAGTAGCAAAAACCCAGGGGCTGTCATTTTTCCTTCGAAAAACATTTGCTTTCTTAGGAAAAAAACCTCAACTAATTTCATGGAAACAAACAAATATACACCCTCAAGTTCCTTTAATTAAAACTTGAAGCCTGTCACAGGGAATTTTGATAAAAACGTTGACATTTTGCAAAGTTGCCCTTGGACAAATCATGAGCACTGAAAGCTCTGAGACGGGGACACTGTGGAAAGTGACTCTGCGCATGCCAGAGTGTTTGGGAAGGACATTCATCTTCCTGCAGTCAGGTGTGTTGGTAATTCCGTGATGTTTCTCATGTGTTTGTCCTTCCCATATCCACGTGCAATCTGCAATGCATGGGGGCTGTGGCAGGACTGTGAGAAGGCCAAGAGAAGGTCGTGTGGTTGCACACAGGGAAAATGCAGCGTGCCCCTGGCAGGGCTGCGCACGCATGGCTCTGCAGGCTTCAGGTGCTGTTCGAAAGGAGGGACTTTGTGCCTGTGTGACTGCTGCTGCTGGCACAGACATGGAGCTGCATCACTTCACAGAGCCCAGCACACATTTTTACAGCGGCCCAGGGTCAGGAATGTTGGCTGGGACAGCGAGAGGTGAAGCACAGCTCTGAGATTTCGGGTCACTCATTCGTTCTGTGGGAATTTGTGGAGTCGCAGGTTGACACAGCGCCCGCAGGTCTCCAGGATGCCTCCAGCACTCAGGGCCTCACACGCAGGATGCTTCCATGTCGTGAGTCAGAAGTGATGGTGCTGAGGCTCTCTCCTGCTTAGGAATGCTCTGATACATCACCCCTGACTCAGGTCTCAGTCTGGAGACAGCAGCCCTTCCGCAGGCCCTGCTCATGCACGCACGGACCCATGGCCACCTCAATCATCCACGGAGGAAAACCAGAGGAGACAGACAGGGAGGAAGGACCTCACCCTCCGGGTCTGCCCTGGGACTGATCTACATGTGAGGAGCCGCTGCTTTGGAACACCACCAGTCTCATCTCAGCATCATTTCCCCGTTGCTCCATCTCCCTGCTTCTCCCGTGCTTAGGGAGCACTCAGCTCACACTAACAGATCTGAGCTCCCCGGATGATTAAAGGAAGCGCTGCCTTTTAAATCGCTCTGATTGGGGTTGACGGCTGTGTGGAATTGGACACTTGGCTCTAATGATGTGTGAAAATCTCCCTGCTGTGACCCGTCGTTCCAGCTGTGGAAAATAAGGAGAAAGGCGGAGGAGGGGCATAAAAAAGCCCCTTCAGTGGGAGTCCCAAATCAGACAGAGGTTTGTCACTCAGGACAGTCCCTCTGGGGCTCTGCTCAGTGCCTGTATGTGGCTGGGAGAGGAGGCCCTGCTTCACAGAACAGATGGGGATGTGTGTAAAACCAGTGGCAGCAGATGAGTTGGGGATCTGGTCTAGTGCAGGTCAGCATGACCAATGCACCTGAGCCACACTGGAAGCTCACTCCCAGGCAAGGAAAGCCACCCAGTTTCATGGATGGGCTCCATCCTGGCTCTGGCTGGTCCCACCAACATCCCCATGCTAGTGTTGGAGGGGTATTATCCAAGACTGAGGTGCTGCTGGTATGTGCAGGCTGCCATGGCACAGCTGTGCTGCTGCAGCACTGCTCTGGGCTGTGACTCCTCTGGATGAGACTGTGGTGAGCTGGATCCAGCCCCAGGGGCGGGCAGGCATGACCAGCCTGCAGCACAGCACGGTGGCTTCTGTGGAGTCCCACAAGCATGGTAAGAATCGTCTCGGCAAGCAAACCACACTGTCCCTGACACACAGAGGCCACCAGCTGACACCTCCTGGGCTTAGTCTCCATCACTGCTGCTGCTGGGGACCAGCCAGCAGATCTCTGCACAAAGGCAATGTCAGCCCAGCCCGTTCAATGCCTTCTGTCCCCACCACCTTCCCCCGTTATTGAATTCCTGATGACACCTGAATTCAAAGTAAATCTGGCCGTACACAGTCTAATCCTTCCTCTCCAGATAAACTGGCTACTTACAGGCCCTCCTCGCTGAGATTCACTGTTCTGTGGCAGAGGGGAATGTCCAACTGGGCTCTGAAACAAAGCATGAGTTTCCTCGGGCTCACATGGGGCTAAACAGAGGCACGGTGTGGGGAGGGAGGCCGGGCACCGGCCGGAGGTGTCCTGCAGCGAGTGACCCTCAATGTGACATTGATGGCTCTTAATTCCTAAGCCTGCTTTGGAAGGATTTCAGTAGATCCAATTTAATCACTGCAGCCTCTTCATCTCCCCTGTCTCAGCTCAGGGTAATGTTACGCATTCTCCTCCACCGGTTTTCTCCAAGAACTGGCCACCCTCCTCCGCCTCCGGGGATCCCCAGCATGGGGCCACCCTTCACCTGCTGCGCGGTGCGGGGCTGCCAAAGCCACAGCTGCCTTTGGCCTGTTTACTACCACACAGCTCACACAGCATTTGCTTCATTTCCTGTGTCCGTGGGAGGACTCGTTGCCGTGCTAACGAGGGGCACAGCTCCCTGCAGGTGCACCCACCACCTCCCCACAGTCGGGCTGCGCCGCGCATAGCATTAAACATTTAAGCGCTTGTCAAAATGTTGTAACTATTTTTCTGTCGTGTTCCATTAGCTCCATTTCCAAAGGCCACCACCGGAACTACTGAACATTTATTTCTATTGAATCCAGCTTAGAAGTTATGATCTGAGGAAGCAGGAGACAGGACAGTATGTTCTGCGGCACCGGCTTTTCCCCACCACCGCTCAGCTGAGACATGTTGGCCTTTGAAAAATCATTTTTATTCCTACCTTAGAAAAACTAAAATAAAGAGATTGACTCTTCCATCTGCTTGATTTGCTTCTGCTGTTTAAATAAGGTACATAAATATCATTCAGGTGGCTGCCCTGTGTAAGTTTTGGGGCTGTGTGTTTAAACACCCTGCAAAGTTTGTGGTATCAGCTGTGGGAGCTGAATTTCCTCACCAGCTGCAAAATAAAGTGTGGTTATTACATGATTTTCCTGTTGCTAGAGAGGTACACACATGAATCTTCCTCCCTCACTGCCTGTGTGTGAACAATGTCTTATTATGCAAATGCTATGAGTGTTAGACAAAAAGCATAGAAGAAAGCCAGTGGAGCCAGCAGTTTAGACGGAGTGAAGCACGGGCAGGGGAGGGCTGTGGGGATCAATAGTCCCCAGGTTTGCTTTATGTTCACTTTATCAGCAAGAAATACAGAGCAAGAGGGAGTTGGAAGGGGTTTGGGACACCTGCAGCTCCCAGGGACACTGGAGAGACGCCCAACACATCAGCACTTGGCCACACAATCCTGCACCAGGGTCACTGCAGGGCTGAGCTCCCCCAGGCAAACCCCAAGTTCGCATGAGGGAGCTGGGCTTGCTGCAGGACAAGGGGACGGGACTGCTGGGGGCAGCCCTGCAGTCAACAGCCTCCCCTCCTTCAGGGTAAAAAAAGGGAAATCTAAAGCCTTCTTAAAGACTTCCCTGCGTTTTAGTTCCTTGCTATTTAAAGACATGTGAGAGCCCAAGAGTTGCAGCCCGGCTGCCTGTGCCTGGATGCTTTGCAAAGTTGTAATCCCCGCTAGTGACATCACGGGCCATTGCCATGGAGATGTCACTAACTCAGAGCTGTGACTTCATCGCAGCAGAGATGGGCAGCAAGGGAGGCAGTGCCTCCCAGCCACCAGTGCCTCTGGTAATTAGCAAACTGGCATGGAAAATGAGGATGAAACACACAGGATAGGGACATAAAACCATTTTGCAAGTATGATCTATTGGAAAGCATTCCCTCATGAGAAAGTGCCTCCTTAATGTATCCTGCGCTCTTAAATAACCCGCAAAAGGCAGGGAATAAAATAGAAATTATAGTGATTTGTTTTATTGGGCATTTCATTGAGTAATTAAGAGGATAATTATGAGAAGGAACATTAAAAGGCGTTACGTTCAGCCTTCATCCTTCTTTAGAGGAGCGTCCTCATATTGAATGTGCAGCATCACCCGACATTGTCCTGTGCCAGCGTGGGTTTCCCTGCAGGAAGGAAGGCATTCATGGATGTGGGAAGGGGTGAAAAACATCTCCCCCATGGCCTGACAGGATGCCAGAGCTCTCTCAAGAATTGCAGGGTGGGAACAGTGGTTTGCAGGGAGCAAACCCCACCTTCATGGTGTCTCCTGGCACATGGTGTCAGGCCCTTGAGCATTGTGTGCCATGCAGGGCAGGCTAAAGGAAAAACTGGGGAGAGATCAGTGTGGTGCAAAGTACTGATGGAGCACCACAGGCAAGGCAGAAGTGGCAGAAAGCTGGAAATCCAGCTGAAAGCTCAGCACAATGGTCACCCTGCACCAGGAGGGCAGCTCTCACCACCCCCCTTCTAACACCTAACCCCCTTTTTCTCTCCTCACCTTTGGAAAATACAATCAGAACTACCTGTTTAACTAATCCAGATCCAGACAGGAGCCAGCAACACACCAAGAGCCCTCAGCAGTCACAACTCAATCTAAGCTGCCTCTCTAAGACTGTCAGTATTTCCCACAGATGAGGAAGCCTCAGTGCTGGCCAATACATCCATGAAACACATCAGTGAAACAAAGACCTACTCAAATCCCAAAATCTGCAGCTCCTTTCTGACCCCAGCACATCTCGCTCCACCCCACTTACCCACTGGCACAGACACACTCCAACAGAAATGTCAGGACATCGGGTCCCACCACAGGCTTCCTCTGGAGCCCACGTCACATACTGGGGACCCCAATGCTCACAATACTGCCGCCTTCTAAGGGGCCCCAGCTGAAAGCCAGCCCCAGCAACAACAATTTGTCCACTTCAAGTCCCCAGTAACCTTTGCAGGGAGCAAACATAGCCATAAGGGAAATGCAAAAAGGAGTCAGGGACACGATGAAGAGAAAGAGCTTTACGAGAAGCAACGACTCCCACTGGACAGGCATCTGTAAACACTGAGATGATAGATGAGCTAATTCCCATTATTTCCTCAAACCACTTGCACAGGTGGCAAAACAAGCAACCAACCCACCCAGATAAATGAGAAACCCCAACCTGCAACACAACAGTGCTGGCCAGTTGCCAAGATTTAAGTAGTCCTTAGATCCTTGTTTGCTACAAAATGTATGTAGGAAAGCACGCTGGAGAAGGCTGGCATGTTTTGAACTGGCCTCTACGGCTGAAAACCCCTTTTTTCTCCCTGGGGAGATGGATGCGACAGCTATAATCCAGTTGCTATGCTGGATTTCAGGGACAGTGGCTTGTCCATGTTGAGCCCAAAGCATCTGACAACTGTCAGAAAAATCCACGTTCAGAAAGCCACCAACCCTCCCTTTTCTTGTCCTAGGAACCAGAACTCCCCTCCGTACTCCCCTGCTCAGGGGGAGCAATTTCCACCCTCTTCAAAAGAGAGTAAAACCAGCTTTTTGGCTTCTGGCTGGCCCTTCCAGGCACAAGAGCAGCTTGCTGAGATACTCGAGTGCTCAGCACAGCCCTAAAACAAGGCTCCTGTTTGAAGTGCATGGATTGAGGCTGGATTAAGAAAACCCAGGAGGAGTGCTTAGCTCTGCTCCTGCTCTAAAGAGGCTGCTTGGTGGCAGCAGCCAACGCAGCTTCATCCTGCTCAGCCCTTCCTGTGATCCCTTCCCAGTGCCGGGGAAGCGGCGATTTCGGATGCACGGCTCGACGTGACCCTGGAGCAGGGAATGGCAGGGCACGTGCTCAGCTTCCCAACGCTGCAGGAGCACCCAGAGGGGAGCTGAATTGGTTCCCACCAAGAGGAGCAGGATCAAAAACCTCCACAGGGGCGGGGAAAGAACAACAGCAAAAACACAGGGCAAAACGCCACCATTAACCCCCAGAAGAGCCTGAAGAGCCTTGCACTGCTTGGGTGCAGAGCAAGTCCCAGGCAGACATGTATCTGTGGCTTGAGACAAGTTTAGAGGATCCCTTCTGAAGTTTCCCTCCCGCAAACGCCTTATTCCCCCCCTCTAATCAATGCAACGAGCAAGCTTAGTGCAACACAAATAGGGAACAGAGGATGAAACAATTTTCCAGCCCATACCTGAAGGTGCATCCTTCCTTTCTCACCAAGCAGCAGGGAGGACGTTGCTGTCTCTCGGTAATTTTCCAACATCCTGTGTTGCAGGTAGATTTATGCGCTGATCATAGTTGAAGCTGTTAATAAAAAAGTGCAAAGAAAACGGATTTTACTGTGAAGTGTAGGGCTGCTTTTCTCCCAGCTTTGCATTATCATGACTTCCTCCTTTTTTAATCTTTTTTTCTATGATTGACCATGTTTGGGGTTCAAAGCTTCAAAAATAAATCGCGGATCGTCTTTCATCTACTATGCATGAGAGAGTCAGAATCATTACATGGTTTAAATGGATATTTTGGGAGCAACTCTGGACTGAGCAGTTCCTGCTTTAACTGGGAGCCAGAGGGATGAAGCTAATTTGCAAATAATGTTACATGCTGGTTTTGCTTGAACTCAGGGAAAAGCTGCAGTGGCTACTTGTCATTCTTTGTGAAAAATTGAACAAAATGGAAATCAGTTCACTAGTTAAAAAAGAAATATATATATATACATATATATATTTAAAAAAATCTGCAGCAGACCAATCTCTCCCGCATCAGGGGAACATCCCAGGACTGCAATTAAGCTGTGGCTCAGCACGAACCCTACTGCTGCCTGAGCACTGAGGACAGACACATCGGCCGTCCTTTTCCTGAGAGCAGATTTTTAACTCGGTGAGCTGCAAGCTTTTCCTCAGCTCCACTTGAGCCACTTCTTCCTCAGGCAGTTCAAAAGTCAACTTTCCCCTTTAGCATCACTCATGCCTTCTCCCAGGAGCAGGGAGCTCTGGATTCTGCAGCACTGCACCTTCACAGGGAATCACCTATCGATGACTTTGTGGCTAATGTATACAAGGAGAAGCAGAGGAGCTAATATAATGTAATTTTCCATGTTTACTGCATTATTACAGTGGTTGAATCTGCTGATTAGTTCCCTTTTTTTTTTCGCCATCTCGTCCTAAGCATCCCTTTTATTTTCACCCTGCTTATCTGCATAGAGTCATTTATCCACACGGCTGCTGTAACAGCAAGCAGGGCCAAAGCTATCATTTCTCCTCCCTTTCACATTTTAATCTTGCAGACCTCAATCTCTGTGATATCGCTATTACTTTGTCCATATCTGATCTAACAGGAACCTGCCATTATTTTATTTTTTTTTTTTTGCCTTAAAAAGAGAAAACTAATCTGAGCAAAAGATCATGGTGGCTGTGGCACTAATGATCCCTGGCATACCTCCTTGCAATGAATCCACTGCTAGAACAGAGAACGTTTGTCTCCCTTCTCTGCACAGAACTGCAGGACTGACCCCTCATGCACAGGCAGCTCCCACGAATAAACAACATTGCCCCGATCTCCTGGGGGATCAATTTCTCTGCCAACTATCTCAGCAGCTCTTCTTATTGTCTTATTTATCCAAACAGTGGAAAAACAACTCAAGTGGAGCCACTCTTCAACAACATGATTGTTACTGCCTTATTCAGATTTGCTCCCCTACGAGCTAGGAAAGTCTCTTGCCCCAGTGGTTATTAACTGAAAAGACAGTGGGGAAATTTCCTGTAATATGAACAATAAGAGAAAAAATGCTCTTCCTTCCTGTTCTTTGAAGATCATGGCAAGGCATTTTGCCCCCTGGGCTCCCTAATGCTTCCCCCCTCCCAGCTCTGAGCTATCACCCCAACTGGAGACCATCCACTGAAGCACCAAGCCAAGATACTCTGTGTATGCCAACCACGTCAGCCAGGAAGGGTTTACTTGGGAGAGGCAAAGACGCAAATTGAGGAATCCCTCTGCTCCCTCTCCTGCATCCCGAGGTTCTTCAAACAGCAGTTGCTCACTCAGTGTTCTCACTTCACGTCCACAATGTGCACTCTCACTGTGGTTTGTACCTAGGCCACGCTCTTCACCTGTGCTTGCAGTCCAGAGACCTCCACGTGTCCCCCCTTCTCCCAGGAACATTATAAATAAATCAGGGGCCACGTTCATCTCTTGGTCTGTGATGCAAGCAGAGATGTGGAACTGCTTCAAAGACACACAACACAAGCAGGGCACAGAGTCTTGCCGATCCCCTGCCCAGGATTTACACAGATGAGACTTATGGAAATCAAACTGAGCCCTTCCCCACATCCTCTGCTGATTTGGAGAATTCCTTGCTCACAGAACTCAGAACTGCCCAAGCTGTAGCACTGCAGGAACCTGGTCTGCATGCACCCCAGCGTGAATTGTATTCACTGTTAATGAAAGATTAAATGTTCTAAAGAGGAATATTAATTTTAAAGCTACTAATAATCATCAGCTGTCCCTCATTTCACCTCACAAGCCTGAGAGCTGTATCGAAAGAGCAAATGCCAGCTCAGAGCATCTGTAAGCTGTGATCTGCAGCCCAGCTCCACAGCTCAAGGCCCCACAGGCATTTTCTGCAAGTAGTGAAGACCCTCAAAGATCTTCTAATGTGAGCGACCAATAAAAAGCCAGAAACAGCAAAAAAAAAAATAACTCTGTTATCCTTCTCTTTTAAAGTCAGGACTAAAACAAGCCTCTCAGCTAGCTCTACAACACTGATCTGACTTCTCTTGTGCCAATCTGCACCCCTGTGATCATCCCAGGAGCCCAGGTTTGCTCAGCAGCAGTCATTAGATGGTGATAACCCATTTCCAAATGTGTCCCTTCCTCCTTCTTGGGAAAATGCAGCTCCTTGCAGCAGCAAGAGCCAAACAAAAGTCACAACAGACCCATCCCAAATCAGTTCTCATGGGACAGGACTGTCCATATGATCACATAACACCCACCCTGCCTCCCAAAAGCAGCATTTGCTCCCATCAGAGGTGATCCATCAGCACCAGGAGCAGGGCCTTTTCTGCCCTGAATCCTCCAGCTACTCAGTAGGACAAGCAGAGCAGGAAGCCACCAGCCCCAGCAGGGAATCTGTGTGTCAGAAGAGCACATGTGCAGGTACAAAGCATCCTCTGCACACCAGCAGCTTTCCTGCTGCCCTGCCACATCAGCACTGGTGGTGAATCACATCTCCTTTGTATTTCACTTGGAGGAACAGGGAGAAAGACGTATTTCACAGAAGAGAGTCACAAAGAGGCCCACCTAGGAAAATGGGCTATTTTTGGCACTATAATTCCTTTCCTGTGAAGAAGAGAGGTAGGCCCTAAAGTCTGAAGGAGATGCTGAAACCCAGAGAGGAATCTGATAGCAGAGCCTGGGGCATAATTTAGATACCAGGAAACAACAACCAGGACTAAGACCCACGTTTAAAGACTGTAGCAGCCTCAGGTCAGGGCTGAGACCTGTCCTTCACCACCTGCCTGCCCGCCAATCCTGCTGTGAGCCATGCCAGCGTGGGATGCTGCAGAGCAAGAAGGTGACAAGGAGCACTCTGTTTGCTTCCACAGACCTTTCCCAATCATGCAAAGACCTGGCTCTTCATTTGAGTGCTAATTCTCACTCTCTTTCATCCCAGTTTTTTGCAGCTTTTCCATAAATCCAGAATACATTTGAGCGATCAGCACAATGTTTAGTGAGAAAATCGTATGCTACATTTCCGCTTGGCATGATTTTGAAATGGTTAAGCTGTTAAGCCCTGAAAGGGAAGTTTTAAGAATACCGTGAATAAAAGAAGCCAAAAACAAAAATAAACCAACAGCAGCAAAATTAGAGCATGACATAAAGGAACCATTTGGAGGGATCCTTTTTTCCAGAGAAATGGTGCACGCTGGCTGCTCCAGTGTCAGGATCTCTGCAGTTGTGTAGCACTCAGACTTTCATTACAACAGCAGAGAAATTAATGGAAAGTCATCACTAGCACACAGGAGAGGGAGGAAGTTTTCCTCAGCTGTGATCAAATCCCTTACAAACTTCTCTAAACCATGGCCACATCATCCCTGAGGCCCTCTTTGTCCCATTCTGTCCCAGCAAGGGAGATGCTATCAGAGCAGGAAGGGGCAGCACACGCAAGGACAGGCAATGGTCCAGGACTGGGAACTCCAGGAGGTACCCTAGAAATGCTTGTACACCTACATTTTCCAGATCAACTCTTCCCAGGTGAAGCAAATCCTGCCCCAATGTGTGTTTTGCACAGCACAGCTCCAGTGATGCTGGTCTAAGGACAGCCCAGAGTGTTCTGGGGACAGGGGGGACTCCCCACCTTCACCCAACCCACTTGCTTCACACAGTGCACTGACAGCTGCGTGGCCCCTCTGTCCCTGTGTCACTCAGAGGTCCCTCCTAAAAAAAAATTTGCTTTGCTGCTGTGCACACTGACTCAGTGACTTGTGCAGCCAGTTACTGGGCTGAAGGACACGGCTCCAACCACAACCATTTTACACTGATTTTTGTCATAAAATGTGATACAATGCTGGATGAAAAGACCTCCCAGAATCCATACATGTGACAATGTCCCACTCCAGCTGTGATACAAAGCATTAAGGTAATGACAGTTGTATTCATACCTGCTACTTTTAGGTCCACCCAAGCCAGGGCAGCTGAGAGGAACAAGGGCTCTCTTCCTCCCACTCCAGCCTCCCCTGAGCCACTGTGAAGTGTTTGCTAGTCAAAGAGTTCCTGCAAGAGAGCTCTCTCACCTGGAAGGGCCTGGATCAGAGACATCAGGTCAGGTCATCTACAAAGGTAATGGTGGGAAAAACATCATTCCCAAGCACATTCATGTCTGTGCACATCTGTGCAGAGGTCAGGCATGCTCTGGGTAAGGGCATCTCCTGTCCAGTTCTGTACCCTGACCCAGCTTCAGCTGGGAGTGATAAAGAAGATGAACAAACAGCCTAAACCAGCCTTTTCCTCCACCCCCTATACCTTCTCTAGCTCAGGTCCCCCTCCTGTTTTTCTGAAGTGCCAAAGGATCTCACACCAGGTCAGCACAGTCACAGGATGAAACCCATGGCCTGTACCCCCAAATACCTCTGCTCCCCCAGAAGGCAGGAGCCTGAGCAGTCAACCCACCACCTATATCCACCCTGGGAGGAGTTCTAAGACTTGTCTACAAAAAGTCAACACTGACCTGAGTCACCACTGGCAAAAATCCTGCTTCAAAAAGGAAACTGAGCTGCAGAGTCCCAGAGGTCGCCTGTGGCAGCATTTATGAGCTCCACCTTGCAACCTCCCCTCCTGGTTCACCCTCCTCCACAATCTTGGAACTGCAGATCCTCTGGAAAACTCGCTGTCTCCACAAGCAGAAATTCTCATATAGGAAGTACTGACATAACTCTGGGATTTCATTTTTATTGGGAAAACAAAGCCCCCTCTGCCCACGCCCCTTCCCTGATTACAAACAGCATCTCTGCAGCTGTTGATTACCCCTGAAGCACAGCACACACAGGAACTGCCCACGAGACAGGTACAACACATGGTGACCTGCAGAGGACTCGGGCTGAGAAAACAGCACAATAAATGCTTCATTGCAAGTCAAGGGACAGCACTTCCACAAGGAGGAGAATTTTACTCTGCACTGATTTTTATACCACAAACTGCTTCTATGGTGCAGTCTCAAGGAGTCCTTGCTTCTCCTCACTCCAGGAGGAAGCCTGGCAGCCTCATCCCAGGACACTGCTTACACTTCCTCTGGATAAGTAATTCCTCTGGATAAGGTAGGTAACAGCACAGTGCTGCTCGTGCTCAGGGATGCGCTCACCTCCCACCAACCACTAGCGTGTGTGGGCTCTAAGTTACCTTTCATTATTTCAAACTTCCTCCACCCCACTTCCAAGTAAGCTAGTGGGATTCATGGGAGGCTGGAGCTGGATCTTCAGATGTCAACAATACCCAAACATAAAAGTATGCATAACTTTCTCCCCCCATCAGGTCATCAAATGCTAAAATTCTTTTAAGAAATTACTGAGCAAGTGTCCCTACTATTGCAACACCAAAGAATAAAAGAGCATAGGGCAAAAGTGTCAGTGGAGAAGGACTCCTGTCCATGAGTATTTCTCTTCACTGGCAGCTTGGTGACTCTCAGTGCAACATACAACTTCATGACAAAAGATGCTGAGAAGGTGAGAAGTTTTTCCCCCCACTTTTGTTTTACAAGTGCTTCTGCTGGCCCTGGCCCCTGGACATGCATTTCACCATGCCCAGCTGAGCATGTTAACACAGAAGCACAGACTCAGGCACTGCTGTCTGTGGGCCCCACTGTGGATCAGCTGGGTGATGAGAAAGTTTGTTTGCATTGCTGGCATTTGGTATTTGCAGCATGCCCAGAGCACAGGACAGCCACGGGAGTTAAACCTTCACACCACGCACCTTCCTGAATGCAAAATCCTCCTACCAGCCCTCTGTGCCATCCCAGGATGGCAGGGCAAGGTCACAGCACCCAGTTGTGCCCCCGAGGTAGGCACGGCTCCTGTGACACAGCTAAAGCACCGCAGGCTGCAGCAGCCCTCGGGCACCACTCAAACACATCAAGTATTCAGTCCTCAGCCTCGGAGCTGGGAAACACCAGGAGAGCCTGGAAGACAAGCAGTTGTGTTATCAGGCATTCATCATCAGGAATGAGAGCACACAACTCAACACGAGTGTCCTCCACTGGCTTCAAGGGCACACATGCATTGAAATTCCCAGCAGATTCAGGGCTCTTGTTTGCACTTCCATCACAGCCACGGCCAGAAGCTCTGAAGGCTTTCCAGGCAAACCCAGGAGTTCTGCTAAGACTGGCAGCCTTGGTTTGCACCCGTGTAGTGCTTCGTGGGTGCTCCTGGGAGAGTGATGGAGGGATTTTTGCTATTTATTAATTACAAGAGTGGTTTACGTATTTTAAATTAAAAGGTAGAGGAGATTTTGCTCTTTTTTCTCTTCATTTATTCTAACTTATTCTAATCATCAGAACTTCTTGCCACAATTAACAACTAGACAGTTGTCATGTTACCTTAGATGTATCATGGCAGGCAGCTAATCTTGTTGGTCATAAATCATGTCCCTTTCAATCTCCATTATATAGCCAGAGCAAATTCGTTATGATGCATGTGTCATTACACACCAATGCCTTTCCATTATCATATAACTAGATACCCCCAAGGTTTGTAATTTGCAGTATAATAGTAATTTTTAAAGAACCATTGGTAATCAATAGCTCTCAGCATCACTGTCAGGATCATTTGCAAAACAAATAACAACACTGATCTCAACCAACTTTACAGAAGGGATATTTAATCCCCATGAACTGCATTATATGATGGATAAGCGAGGAATCCTAGCCTATGTATCATGTATTTTCCTTGGATTAAATATCACTTCAATCAATGTTGCTCCCAGCTGTACAATGCCGTCTGTGTTTTCACTGGGTAATGCTGAAGTATTGTTTTACAAATTGACATCAGCTAGTGCTGGGCAACAAAACCCCAGGCTGGGGTGTGAGGAGGGGGCACAGGCAGGGGCAAGGCCGATGTGATGCTCAGGAGAGCACCAGCAGCAGCACGGCCGGGGGCACAGGGGGCTGCAGGGACCCACAAACAGGGCACTGCTGCACCGAGGGGCACAGCAGAGGTTTGACCACCACCACTGCTGTGGTGGGGACAGCACAGATGGTTCCCAGCCCTGAGAGACTGAGCAGGGCAGAGGTGATGCTCCCTCCCAGCGTGGGTTTGCTCTGCACAGCTCTCTGAGGCACAGAGCTGGCCTTGACACCAGAACGCCCAGCACAGCCCCGTGCCAAAACAGAATGAGCAGCAGGAGGAGGTGCAGTTCTCAGCCCCGTGTCCATTCAGAGTGGGGTTCAACCAAGTCAAGTCACCCTGAAAATCTACTGTGTACTATCATCCAAAAGGTTCAGCCATTGCCTCACCATCTAACACGGCAACAAACAGATTGTATTTACTGCTTTCCTCTTCCTCCAGCATGCACAGGCAGAGGCTGGAATTTGGAAGGCAACTGCCTCCCAACTGCCCTGCCCTGGCTGTGGTCAGTCTGTCCATCTGCATCCCCAGCCGTGACAACCTTCAGTGCAGCTTTTCCATTTAAAAATGGGGGCACAAGCAGCTGATCCAGCTGGACCCTGTGCAAGCAGCGCATGGAGAGCACTCGCAGGGACATCACCGGCCTCGGGCTGTGCCACAGCCCAGGGCTGCCTAATGAACATCACCCAAGTCAGATTAAACACCACGCCTGTGCTTCAGCAGCCTCACAATCAGCCAGCCCGAGTGACCTGTTGCATGGCCAAGAGCCAGCCAGCACCTGCACCTTCTCTTACAGATGGCATTCTGAGGCATTAAATCCACATTTAAATTTTCTACTCAGTTCTGCCTCTTCGGAGCTCTCCAACAGAGCCGTATCTCGCTCCTTGCAGCTGGAGACACCTTTAGCAAAATCTCCAGCTCCTACTGATGTGGAAAAATTCATGCATTTCTCTCCTTGTGTAAGCACGGGTCTGGCATTCACGGCACTTCCCAGAGATAAGCCCCAAATCGCTCATCGCTAGAAACCCCGCACTTTGGTAAGGATGGACAGAATTGGGATTAAAAAAAAACCACCCTTGGACCCTAACTAAACACTTCAGCTGCTGGAGATTACAGAATCCTATTTAGTTATACCAGACAGCATTTTCCACAGAGGAAACACTATCAACCTGGCTCTAGGAAGCCAGTCAAATTAAAAATTTTAGAAGGAAGAAGAAACCCAGCTTGGTTTGGTTCATTTTTAGAGACTAATGTGGTTTAGAAATGGGAATAACTGGTGCATCCTGGCACCCCTTCCCACTTAGCACCACCTCAACTGGGCTGTGCACTCCTGCAAGCTCCTGGCTGCCCCAAGGAAAACGCCATTAAAGAAAACACAGCTATTTTTAAAGCTAGAAGGACAAATTCTCCTCCCAGTTACACCAGTGACCTCGTGACTCTCCACAAGGTTGGGCAGGCACAGCTCTGATTTGGGGCTATTTTGAGCATCCTCCAGAGTCACCAGGCACCCAGCAGGCAGAAAGCACCGAGGAGCAGGGTAAGGCCCTTCAGATAGTCAGACCCAACCTGTTAAGACAGTGATAACTTCCACCAACAAAAGAATAAAATATGAATTCCCTTTTTAAATAAAACACTTTAACCAACACAACTGCTTCCCCCACACGCACATGGGCCTGAGCAGGGCTGGTGCTTCCTGCTGCTCCTGCTGCCATCCCCACTCATTCATCACACATGCACAAGTAGTACAAACTCATTCAGGGCTCTTATGCAGATGAAATATTTAAATGGTTTATACTTTATTATCCTTTTTAAACAAGATGGAAATGCCATAAACAGACTTGGGCTGACTTGCTCTCTCCACCACCTATTTTCCTTTTAATATTCTCCCTGAAGTTTCATCAGGCTGCACCCAGGTTAATTCAGGAGCTTCATGGGCACAATTCATGCTGGAAAATGGATGGAGACCCCTTGGATGTTGCAGATATTGGAGGGGGATGAGGAAGCAGTTTGTGCTCTCTTGAGCAAGCATGTGGGCTATGGTGTGACTGAGGGGATGTCACACATGAAGAGAGATGCAGAGCCTGGACCTCCCAGTCTGTGTTTGACCAGCTGGGATGAACACAACATGCCTTGCCATGTGACCCAGCCTGTTTGTGCCACCGTTTTCAGGAGCTGCTGCTCCCACCCCAAGGCAGCAGCCACATTTTGGCTGCTGGTGACACCAGCAAAAGCAAAATCCTGGGCAAGCTGGCAGACAAGACATGGCCAGCATGTAACATTGCTGCTGATGTGCTGACACACCACCCAAAACCTTCAAGAGCACCAGGCTTGAAGGAATTTCCCAGCTCGTGTAGTCCAAGGAAGATGTAGCCACAACACAGAGGCTTTCCCCCCACTGCCATGCCCAGCTCCCAAGTGTCCCAGGAGGCTACACACACGCACAGGCTCCACCAGGAATCCTGATGGACAGTGACTGAGCCAAGCAACCAGCAATTCTACCCAAATTCACCCCATATTCTCACACTGGAGGCCAGGGCACCCAGCACTGCCACCCCTGGTGTGAGGAGAGAGGGGACACACCCATGGGCAGGGAGGGAAGAGCTCTCCCTTCCCTGCAGAAGCCTCGAGATGGAAAACGCTTACAGCTGTGTCTGCATCCATATGCATAAGAGAACAGGCCCTGATCCAGCACACGCTTACGTCAATCTGCCGTCACCAAGATTTAGAAGAACATTCAAAATTAAACAAAAATTTCCTTGCACTGCAAAACTAAGGACAAAGAAAGCAAGGAAGTCTTGTGGGTAGTGCAGAAGCAGGTGTTGAAGGACCTGGTCTCAGCAAGGCTCTGGTACTGACACCCCAGACAACCCTGGGCATGTCACTTCACTTCCAGGTTTACCCACTGAATGCAGCTGCCAGCTCTCTGGATATCATTCTGATGACAGATAAGGGGCTCTCAGATGGTCACAGAAAACCTGACCAGCTCAGGAGGTAATTTCCCATCTGGTCCCAATGCCTGGCTCTTTACATGCTGTGTGCAGGACAGGTTACCTGTAACTCAGCACCTCCACCGACCCCACGAGCCCTGGCTCTGGGGAGCTGCTTGCAATCTAAACCACAGAAGTAAGTCAGCATTTGCAACACTTCAGACTTCACCTGCTGAAAATAAAGACAACAGCTTTTCAAAATAAATAGGGAGGAAAAGCAAGATCAATAAGTGACACACACTTAATTCCCAAGCCAGCCTCATTAAAACGAAGTGTGTTATTCTGTTTACCCCCACAAATAAGAGTTCCAGTGTAAAAGAGAGAGAGCTGTCCTAAAGGCTATACCAGCTGGTGCTGTTTTGTTAAGACTGGAATGGACAAAAAATAATCATAACATGAATCATCCATTCTTTATTGACAGAGTGGGAGAAAAGCCATGCAGAAAGTTTGGGGTTTTTTCTTAAAGCCAATGCGGTATTAGAGAACCAACAAACTAGTTCACAAATTGGAAAGGATTTTCATATAGAAGAGGACTTTTCTGCAAAACTGTTGGAGAATCATAGAATCATTTGTATTGGAAAATACCTCCAAGATCATCAAGTCCATTAGTGAAGCTCAAGATTAACAAACTGACCCACACAGTAAACAATGAGACAAAATTCTCTGAACTTGGATGGGGCCGTGATGTTCACTTTGCTTGTAAGCATTATAGCTGGACTTTGTCTTTTAGGGTATTTTTCAACCTAAATGACTACATGATTTCCAATGAAGCTTTAAGAATCTCATCCCACAGATTTATTTCCCCTTTTTCTTTATACATGAAGCATTTACACAAACTCCACAGCCCAATTTCTGCTCCTTTGTGAACTGGGACAGAGGTTGAGCCGTGTTGATTTATTGAAGTTTTCCCCTTACTCGTCAGTGGTAGATGTTCTCCAGAAGCAGTTGCATTATTCCTGAGCCCAGGCTCCAGCATTTTTGTGGACAATTGTAAAAAAGGAGCCAGGACAGGTGAGCAGCACCAGAGGGGCTCAGCGGGGTGTGAATCCCCATCCACCCTATGTGCACTCCTCATTTCCAGCCCCACCTGCCTGCTCAGCAGAGCTGGGCAGAGGCAGAGCTCCACTCCATTCCCCCCTCAGTGTCCTGCTCTGCTGCACAAAGCACAGCCTGTCCCTAGCACAGGCCAGGTCCCTGCAGCCCCTACGGACAAAGGCTCAAACCCAGGCAGCGTAGAAGTTCAATGGTGCCAGAAAACACAAGAGACTGGCATGAACGCCCAGATTTTAAACACAGAGAGATTTCCAGCAGCTCTCTGTTCCCCTTGGGCCGCACACCAGACTTTGCAATTCATTGTTCAGCACCACCTTCCCCAGGAGACTGGAAGTGACATTACTGCAGTGCCTCCCTCCAGCCCCAGGAGTCAATCAGCTCGGTGCCACCAGCAGTCCCATCCCTCACCCCTCTAGTCCCGATGGATGCTGTGTCTGCCACACTCCTGCTGTCTGCCCACATCAGCCTTTGCACCTGCTTGGCCCTGACCAGGTGCAGACCACTCCGAGGGTTACAAGGTTTGCTTTCCAGCCCCATCCTTTGGCAGAAGTAAAGCAGAAACAGTTATTTTTACACTGCAAATTGGATTTTTAAATCATTGCTGGTTTTGCATTGCTTTAAAAAATCTGCCTTTTTTTGGTGGGGGCAGTGAGAGCTCAGAAGGGTGAGTGGGAAGTGCCCTTACAGTGCTGCTCCACACACCTGTGCTTTTACACCAGGCCAGGGACAAATCTTTCAGCACAATGATGAAAAGAAACTACTTTAAATTCTCAAGTGTCCCAGGATTTTTCCTGGTAACCAGACTGACCAGCTGTTTATCCTGGAGAGGGAAGGGTAAATTAATAATGTCACAAGATGAGCCCCTGGGCCACACAATTACCATCTCCTGCTTGGTGAACCACCAGCACTAAAGGAATGAGCACTGAGCTGAAGTTAAGACATTTATCCTTTGACAATACTCCATTGCAACAACTTTATTTTGATGATACGGGATGATTAATGCTTACAGCCACTGTCATTTCCTTTGATAGATTTTTGTGGCTGTGGAGTGACATTTGCTCAATGCACCGTTCCTGAAAAGCTGCACTCATCGTAGCGTGGAGGAGAGGGATGCTCCATGCATCAGCCATCAGTAACCTGCCTCTGCCAGCTGCAGGTGGCCAGGAGAGATACTGTGAGGAACTGGGGGATGCTCACAGAAAATTCTGACTGGTAAAGGCTGTGGAGTGAGAGGAAGGTCTGTTAAACAGCCAGCGTTGTAAGAAATGGTGAGAGTTTGTCTTTCTCAGTAGAAACAAAAGAGATTGTTGGTTGCAAACAAAAAACACTGCCAAGAGCTGCAGCAGACTTTGCTGTTTTGCCACAAACACGCTGGAAGATCACATCCTGAGAGAGACTCTCCGGGGCTGAGTGGCAGCCACAGCAAGCTCTCACAACTGCTCTTGAAGGCAAAACACATCCAAAAAAATCAGACTGATCAATCAGTAAAATGTCTCAACTGCAGCCTTCACTATGGCAAAAAAACCCAACCCAACTTGGAAACCTTAATCTTAACCTGTGCACCTGAGTTCCCCCCACCTGTAACATGAGGACAAGAATCATTTCCCTCACCTGGCTGCTGCAAGGTTCTCCTAATCAATCAGCTCATTAATTCATGCAAAGCATTAGACAGGCAGCAGATGGATGGCTTTACACAATAGTGTTTTCTACAGTGAAATATTTCTACTTAATTCTCCACCAGCAGCTGCCTGCCCACTCTCATCACACCAGCACGGAGCGGTCCAGGCTCACACCCGGGAGGTTCAGAGCAGCGGAGTCTCCTCCAGTTCCAAACAGCACCCAGTGCCACATGGAATTCCCTGGCTGGAGACACCCTTTCCACAAGGCTTCTTAACACACTTGATTTTCCTCATATTTAAAAGCTGTCTCAGGAGTGTAATGATTTTAAATTCACTCCCCGCCGCAGTCAATCAATGGAGCGGCGGCTGCCGGTGCCTGGCGAGCAGGCGGTGATGAATGGGGCTTTGGAGGCTGCACCGCTCGCCTCCGAGCGAGAGCAGAGCGTGGGCAGAGGGTGGGGAAGACAACCAGAGCCAGGAACAAAAATTAAAAGGGAGAAATGGGGCAGGGGGTAGAAAAGCCCAAAGTGCTCTCTGTGAAGTTGGGACAAGTGCTGGTCCGGAAGGCGTCACTTGGAGGGAGCAGTCTTGGCTTGCGTTCGTCTCCCTGATCAGTTACCATCCTACAACTCAGCTAAACCAGGTAATCCATCTGTTTCAAGCAAGTGCTAACTCCAAACTCAGCTTGTGGCAAGGACCAGAGCCCTGGCACCAGCACCCACCCTGCACCTGGGCCACTGACCCAGCTCTGCTTTCCAGGAGCTGCCAAAGAACAAATGCCTGAGAGCAGCTCTCGGGAGCACATCTTCCCTGCAGACAGAGCAGCGAAGGGCACAGGAGCAAAGGTGTTGTCCCTCAACCTTTCCTGTGCAGAAGCAGGCAGACAAGCCCCACGGGGTGACCCACAGCTCTCTGTGCCCCCTGCACGGTGCCGGGAGGAGCAGCCCTGGGTGTCACACTCACCCCAAAGGGACAGGGAGCACCCATCCCTGCAAGTACCATGAGCTTCTAGAGAGGAAAAAAATCAAATAACCCCATTTGGGGAAGCCCAAAGGGTCTAATCCTGCCCCAGCACGCTGCAGATCACCCTTCTCTACAGAGAACAGATGCTGCTCAGCATTCTAAAGGAGCTGCTTCAGATCTGGGCTCTTTTTCTCCCAGTTCCTCCTATTATGGGGTCAGGTCAGTGCTGTGCAGCCTGTCAGTGTAAAAAAATATTTTTAAAAAATCATAATACAGAAAACTGGTAATCCCAAAGAAGCTGCAGCTTGTGGCATGAGCATCACAGCTGAGTGTTACGAGTCTTACAAAGCAGGGAGGGGAAAGAGTCAAAAATGAAACTCACCACACCAGCAAAAAAAAAATATGACGCAGTAAATTAATGATGTTGCTCCAATTTGAGAAAACACTAATTAAGAATGTGTAATTGAATTAATGCATTATTTAGAAACCCCAGCAAATCCTGAGTGGGAATACAAATACATTATAGGGTTTCTTTGACATTAAGTCTCTCTCATACCTCACTACCTGCAATTTATTTTAATGTCACCAGAACCTCCAGATTTATTTATGTCCTTGACATTGACCACTGCTTTACATTTATCCCAAATATCAATATCCTCTCCCCTCAATTCCACACACTCAAGTGCTCCATATGGGGTGGTGATGACCATTTGATAAGTCATAAGTAAGTGTAATTAATTAGCTCAGCTCATCAACCACTTCCCCTCCCAATGCCCCGCAGCCACAGATCTGGGTCTAATTTGTTTAGAGCCTGGAAAAACATCAAAAACCTCATTAGAAAATAAATCCATCTCCTAGAAATACATTTTTTTCTACAGCTTCAAGTGTCAATTTGCTCCATGTTGCACTGGGAGAGGCCCTGCACATGAACGATCTAAACCTAGCCCAGAACAGGTCAAGAAACCGGTATCATGAAAATAGGAGAAAACAGTATCTCAGGAAAAAGGGAGGGGGAAAGTCAGCCCCTCAAAGGTATCACAGCAGATGTTTGTACCTGTGAAAGGTCCTGAGATCATGCATTTACAGCTGGGATTGTTTAGGAGTGCTTTGGGTATTTAGCAAGAGGCTTTACAAACATTATTCTTCCCTCATTTTGAGCCCTTCACAGCAAGGGTTAGGGTTCTTACTACCGTTTATAGGAAGAGATACAAACACACCAAAACCAAAGAAAGAATCCAGTTATATTGTTTAAAACTACTGAAGACACTTCTAAGGAAAGCAGCACGAGAAAATAGTGCAGGCAAATCCAAGTTCACATATGTACATATAGCTCTGGGAAAGGGAAAAAGAAGCAGCACTAAAGTGCCTTGTGTTAGGTATGAGCATACACTGAAGCAAAATACGCATGCTGTTTATAAAACATATTGGAAGACTTTTCCCTAAAAGATGCCATAGAGAGTATAAAATTTTATGATCTCTGCCTGTCCATTTTACAAAGATATACACAAACAAGTAGCCAAATCTCCCTGCAGTTTAACTCCATTAAATCCAATTAATAAGTTTGGCCCAAGAAAACTCTGCACTTACTGTAATAATGTTAAAAGCTGATAGCAGCTGATACAGTAAAACACATACATTTCCATACATTTATTCCTGCAGATTTAAAAATACAAATGAGCTTCAGAGATTGCCCTTGTCCAGCTCATAAAGAAATGCTGGAATAGAAAAGAAAAAAAAAAACCAGATCTTGGAGATTTTCCCACTGATTCCCTCTAAGCACAAAGGAGAGAGGGGTAGGGGAAGCCAGCAGAGTTGTGGTCATTTGGCTTTTCTAAGAGCCCTGAACACATCCAATGTTTGTGTTAGAACAAACCCTGATGGTTTGGTCCCCAAGCGGGGCAGGACCCCACCCAGCAGGAACAGAGTCACAGCTCTGGGACCCCACTTCTCCCTCACCAGTCCCCAGAGAGGATAACAAGCTCTCAGGGCACAGATGTGGGATGCTTTGCTCCATGAGGGAGCTGCCCACACTTCCTCTAGCCGAGGGCTTTCCTCATGAGCAGTGCTTCTACAGCCACTGGGCCATCTTCAGCTGTACCTTGAACCTCACATTGCACGGAAGACCAGACCAGGTAGTGCAGAGGCCAAGCCCTACCAACAGATTTAAGCCTGCCCTGATTGATAGGTGTCTGGGGTTTGTTTGTTGAGGTGTTTTTTTTAAACACACAGCTTTCTCACAGGCAGCTGCCATAACCACACCAACTCCCATCTCCACCTCCCCAGCTTCCAGCTGTGTCCTCCCAGCTCCCTTATCCAGGCTCATAAACCCCCTGCACCCTCAGAGCCACCTCCCCCAGCTCCTCCTGCTCCAGCTCCTCCTGGTGCATGGAGGTTCCAGGTCCCCTTCACCTGGAGCTAACTCTCACAACTCCTTTCTTTGATATTTATTATTGTTTGCTCCTATTACAGTGATGCCTCAGGGACCGAGATAATTTTTGTGCTGGGCACATGCACTCCCCACTCCAGCAGCCAAATAACACCACACAAATCATGTAATGCTCTTTGTCCTCTTTTTCCGCACCAAGCCCCTGGCACCGCTCTGCTGGGAGTTTAGCAGACATGGGACCAAGGCTCAGGGTCTCCAGCCCCTTCACCCCAAGGTCCTCACAGACCTACTGCTTTCACAGCTCTGCCTCCCTCCTCACCCACAGTTTGGGTGGTGTATGTCTCCATATGTCCCAGCTCCTCTCCTCCCCACCAGCCTCCTCAGGGCCCAGTTTACTGCTCGCCACCAGATCTCCATCTCCCCACACCCAGAAACTCCACCCCAATGCTGCCCTGACATCGGGCTCGCTCAAACTACCCAAGCCCTGGGTTTGCAACACCAAGAAAATCCAGCAGCTGCACGAAATCATGCCCAACATTGCTCAAGACTGTGTTCCCTGCTCATACCCCCTGTACAGCCTCCACAGTAGCTTCTCTTCTCCTCAACCCTGCACCTCACAGCCTTGTTGGTGACTCCACAGCTGCCCCCTCACCACCCAGAACAGCACAGCTTACCCGGAGCAAGCCCCCAGCCCCACATCCTCTCCTCTTTGGGCTCCTCACTGCCCTGCAACAGCTCCATCACAAGTTCATCTGCTCCACCAGGCTTCCCAGTGCCCTTTGCTGAAAAACCACACAATCCCAGGCTTTTGCTTCACCTGGAACTAACACTAATTCATAGCAGGTGCTGGCAGCTAGGATGCTGCAGGTGATGCTGTGCTTCTGTGGCTTTTCTCAGCATGAAATTCTGGCCCTGGAGCAGCCAGCAAGGAAGAGCACCCTGACCAGCACGGCTGGGATGCTCCTGGGTGCTGCTTTCTATGTCCCTCTGGAATGCAGGGCTCCACTGACATAACCCATTCACTTACCCCCAGCACATACATGGAGAAGCAAGTATTGGAAAAAATTGCCCAAGGATGGGGCTAAGACTTGACGAACAGATGGGACAGCTCTGAGCTCTCCAGGGCATGGACCTTATGTCCTGTCCCCATCACAGCTCCTCCAACCTCAACCTACATCCAGAGCTCAGCTTGTGAATCTCAGAAGCACTGACCACGTTCTTCTGTTTGCATGCATCGTGCACTCCTGTGTTTAGCATACAACGGGAGAACCAGAATACGCAATCCACAGCTCACACTAACAAACCTTGCACCTAGAACAAGCCAAAAACCTGACCTTTCATAGTTAAGCACCCTGGTGAGAGGTTAGATCTTGTGTTTTCTGATCATCAAACAGGGAAGCATTAGCCAGACAGGGAGAACAAGCTCTTATCTAGACCTGATTTCTCTCCCCTCCAGGGGATCCTGTAGGATATTTCAGTTCTCTCTCGCTCGCTGTATGATTCTTCCCTCCCCCAGTAGGTTGAAATCAGCCAAATTCACAATCTAATCTGGCCAGGAGTCAAAGGGGAGAAAAATCAAGTCCTAATGCAGTGACTACTTTGAATGGGGAACTGAAGCCAATCAGAAAGGCATTATTGATCCCCGCTCGGAGCACCTCGGTCAGGGAGGGGGAAGCTGCGGGCAGCCGCAGAGCTGCCCACCGCAGCCAGCCGGGGCTGCCCTGCCAGGCCTGCAGCGTTCTCAGCAGAGTTCCCAGTGCCCGCCTGGGCTGGGAGCCGGCCCCGTCCGGCACGAGGAGAGCACCCACCGCCCCCGTGCCGCCGCTGCCGAGCACCAGCCCCTGGCGAGCACCAGCCCCTGGCGAGCACCAGCCCCTGGCGAGCACCAGCCCACGTGTGTGCGAGAGTGTGACCCGTGCGCTGCCTGCAGCGCTGTGTGTGTGTGCAAACGCTTCCAGAGCATCGCCTTGGCGTGGGCCCGTCTGCGGGAGCCAGGCTGCTCCATGGGACGGGGTGTGCGTGCGGCTGTGCGCCCCAAGGGCTACGCGCACTCCAGCGGCGTTAGTGCGGGGCAGCTCTGCGGGAGAGCCAAGGGCAGGGCAGGGTGTCTGTGTGTGTAGGGGTACCTGTGCCGCACAGTCCCCGCAGCAAGCAGGGACAGGCAGCGGGTGGCTCAGCGCGGGCAGCGGGGCAAGGGCGACCGAGGATGGGGAGCAGCCGGACAAGGCTGAGCTCAGCTCCGGGCATCCCTGGGTGCGATCCCGATGATCCGGCCCGCGTCAGCGCTGGCTACGGGCTCCTCTGCCTTATGTAACCACGGCAGGGACGGAGCGCCGAAGGGGGATGGAGACTGGGGAGAGAAGGGCTCCCCACTGAGCCCCGAAAGCAGAAGGGCCGCAGCAGAAGCTGGATATCCCCGGCAACGTAACTCTAGACGCCCGGCCGAGTGGCGTTGCCACCGGGCAAGCTGGCCCGGCTTGGAGCTGCCCCGGTGCGGAGCAGGTCCAGCCGCCGGGGCCGGTCCCCTCCGGGAGCTGCAGCCCGGAACCCTCCAAAGCCGGCGGGCTCGGGGCGGCAGTGCCGGGGGAGGAAAGGAGTCCTAGGAAGTTTACGGACTCTACATTTTGCAAGGAGTCAGGAGGAAAACATGTTTCCTAAAAAAAAAAAGCCCCAAACCCACGCAGGGTCCCGGTAGCTCCTGTCCCCCTTCGGCTGTGCCCCCCAACCTGCCATCCCCGGCACCGCGGGGCCGTGCGGCACCGGCACCACCTTACCTGCTGCTGCCTGCCCTGCTCCGGCTCTTCCTCCTTCTCTCCTTCCTCCTCCTCTCTCCCTCTCCCTGCTGCTTGAGGCTCTTTATGGAGATTCATTCATTCATGCCTTCCCATCGGTCCCTCAGCCTTTCCCTGCCTCCCGGAGGCAGAGCGTGTGACGCC
>VYXF01006257.1:595986-618084 GCA_013397295.1 Polioptila caerulea | reverse complement strand
TCGGTAGAGCTCTCCGGGGCTCGGTGACGGCCCGGAGCGATAACCGGCTTGTCCGGCAGAGTCGGGCTGGCACCGGGAGCTGTGTGTGGGTGACACTGTGAGTGTGACACAGGGTGTGTGACACTGTGACACTGGGTGTGTGACACGGCGCGGCACCGTGTGTACCACGCTGTATTTGTGACACTGCCTGCGTGTGAGACTCCTTGTGAGATTGGGGTTGTGAGTGTGCAGGGCTTGTGAAGGTGTGAGTGTCTGTGTCGGGGACATCTACCTTTGTGTGTGGGTGTGCCACTGTGTTTGTTTGTGTGTGGTGACACCCTGAGGGGGTGCAGGGATGATCGTGCTGGGCTCTGTGTCTCTGTTGGGGTGTGTCTGTGCAGTGGGAGGATGCAGGGTCCGGGCTGTGTCTGTGTGTCCGTGTGTCCGTGTTTACACACACGGGTCTGTGTCTCTGCGAGCCCGTGCGAACATCTCTGTGTGTCCCCATGTGTGCATGACAGCCACCCCACTACTCACACCAAATCTGAACCTCCATGGGCCAAATCGGTCCCAGCTGGGCAGCACCAGGTGATGCTGGGGGCGTGAGGACTGGCACTAGCCGTGACACTGATGGGGCTGAACCACGACCCCCGCCCACAGCTCCCAGGGGTCTCCAGCCCCTGTGCTCAGCCCTTCCCAGGCATCCTCCTGCCTCAGACCTCCCTTCGCCTGTCCCAGAGACTGCCATCCTGCCTCCCCATTTTGGGCACGTTCTTTATGCTGTTTTAGCAACACAACACACCTTTAATCAGAATAATTAAAGTGTGGCTGGCACTGAGCCGGCCCTTGGAACAGAAGTGCTCTTCTCTCTCCCCAGGCACTGTCATTTGAGGTAAGGACTGGCCCGTGTACTTTTTTGTGATGGTTCGAAGTGTCTCAAACGATCTCCAAAACCACCTCCTAGCCAACGATTTCCTTTTGCAGCCCTGCAAGAAGGTGGCAGGGGAGAGAAAAAAGGATGGGTGCAGGAGAGAAATTTTACTCCTTTCAATTTAATAGCAACAACACCAACACCACCACAGCCAAAAAACCTGAAGCATGAAGTAATAGAGCTGGGAGACAGCCTGGGAACAGGCAAGCAATGGCCCCTCTCCAAATGGCAGCTGGCAACCTGGCACAGCACTCAGCTGCATTAGACACACAGCTCAGGGAAAGTGCCCATGGGAATGCAGGAGATACCCTGCAAGAGGGAGAGGATGGGCATGGAGAATGGATCCAGCATCCTCTCCTCCACAGCTGTGACCCAGTCCCCAGGGTCTTGGTCTCTGGGTGAGTATGTTGATCTGAGGTTCTTCCATTCCCCTTCGCCATCACCATCTGTGCTCATGCCCTTGAAGCATGGAAGACCCCTTCCCCCCTGGAGCAGGGATATCCCATTCTCCCATGTCCCATGGGATGCCCTGAAGGCAAGGAATTCCCACTGAAATTGCTTTGGACTAATAAATACATAGGCAATGACGTGAAATAGTAGAGGCCACCATGAGGGTGGCTCTGGGATCAAATGTCTTCCTGGGGAGATGATGGGTAAGAGGTCCCATCTCTCCTCTGCCGTTGCTGGAGAAGGGACAGACTGGTTTTCCTGGGCATGGAACAGACACTGCCAGGTCCCTCCTGGTGCCAGGAGCAGGGTGCTCTAGGGTTCAGCCCCCACATCTGTGCCACACAAACCCTGGGCCAGCCACAAACACTGAGGGTTCATGCCAGCCCTGGAGCTGCAACTGACACCTGGCAGCTGGATAGAGAATCATCCAGAGGGGACAGGGATACCACTGGCACTCCATTAGAGATCTTCACCTATGGAGTTTAGCAATGAGGAGAAGAAAGATTTTTCAAAGGCTCTTTGCAAATTTTCTGCCTGCTGGTACACATTGTCCCTGCTCCTCGGGGTTGCTTTGGGAGAGGCAGCCCCAAAAACCTCAAGCCTCACCCATGGATCAAGGACAGGCTTTAAGCAGCATCATTTCTTCCAGCTGCCTGGTCAATGGGGGGTGGAAAGACTTGGTGCAATCAAACAACTTTGCAAACCAAGATAAATTAATAAAAGGAGTAAGCACTTCTGAGCAAGCTGTTCCAGTTCTTCTGTGAGGAAGTGACGCCAGTCCAGACTCTGGCCCCTATATTTAGTAAAAATCTAAACCAGACATTGATAATATTATTAAAGACAGGAAGGAGTAAAAGAAGACGTAGCTGTGCTGGGATGACTGATCTATTTATGCGAGATGGCGGGAGGAGTGCTGTGAGAAAGGTGTCTGGGGTCAGGAGAGCTTCTGTGAGCCCTTCCCCTCCACCAGCAGAAGAAGTCTAACACAGCAGGCTCAAGCAGTCCTAACCCAGTTTAACAAGCGGGACAGGAGGGAGAGGTGGTTAATGAAACACTGGCTGCTTCCCACGATGATGTGGAGGGGGTATGGGAATGAGAGCTCTTCTGCTGCCTCTGAGAATCACCTGGAAAGAAATGCTGGCCCAGGGACAGAGTGTTGGCTGGGCACTGCTCCATTTGCCCATGCAGAACGGGGAGGTGTTGAGTAAGATAAGGAAGCAAAGTGTGACCTTGCGTAGGCGATGTCTCTTCTGTCCTTGCTGAGGGCAGGGACTGAGTTGTTCCCTGCAGTGCCCACAGCAGCAGGGCTTGACTCTGGATTCTCCTTGTGTCACAGTGAGTGTGACAACCTGGTGTCCTTGTAGAGAGGGAAGCGCTCACCAAAATGGGGGAGTCTGGAGGGACAGGTGGTGATGTGACAGCTGTGTGACTGCCTCTGGGCAGAGCCTGGGGGACAGTCAGAAGTCCCCACCACACCTCCACAGGACCCCATGTGGGCAAGGGATGAAGGTCTGGTGAACTTTTCTTGTTTATACTGTTCATCTCCCCCCAAAAGCAGAGGCTCCAACTGTCTTAAAAATCCCAAGCACCTGAAGCCCCACAGTAAGACCCTTAACAGCAACAACCCACCTTACACAGAGGGTGAAAATCCTCCCAGCCTTGCTTCACCTGGGACCCCCACAAGGGCTCTGCCCCCAGCTCCCCTCTCTGCTGTGGGCATCTGAAAAAGGCACCAAAACCAGGCGTTCTTACCAGAAAAAAGGGAGGATGATCCTTGCAGGAAGGGTGTGATTTCCCCCTTTGCATCCCTACAAGACTGGCTGGTGTCCTCTGGCTTGGAGGGTGAGTAGATCTGCCCAACCATGAGTCACCATCCAGGAGGATGAGGGGATGCTGCTCTGCAGTACCCAGCGATGCACCAGCTTGGCTGTGGGTGACTTGACATCCAAGGGATAATTTTTTTCAGCCTGAAATGCTTTTTCACTGCTGTTGTCAAATCCTATCTAAAAATCATCAGATTAATTAGAAAACAAAAAATGACATTTTATGGGCTGTTAGAGCTGTAAGTGGACTGAGGCCTTATGGTATTTAGAGAATGTTTGGAAAACAAGTGCAATATTTACATCTGGGAAAGTTACCAGGCCCAGGCAGAAGCTGCATTTCAAAACATTTTTGTTTAACATACTCAGCCTTGGTGATGACAAATATTACTGCACATCATTACTCCAATTTTTCAGGACATTAATACCTCATCCATTGCAAATCACATCTGCTGTAGACTTGGCAGTTTGGATGAGTTTTTATAGGTCCCCATTTGTTCTGAGTTTCTCTTTCAGTTTTGACTTTGAAACACTCAAGAAGTCAATGAAAGTCAGCAAGAGGTGACAGCAGTGGGAACAGGGGACTCCTGCCAGCCCACAGCCCAGGTGCAGAGTGATTGTGCACCACGAGTTGCTCTGCTCACCACCTGGAGCTGGTGGGGACATCCAGGACTGGCTTGGTCTCTAGTTCCACCTTTACTTGCTGGGCCTGGCAGCTGAGGAGATGTCCATGAGGACGGTGCAGTTCCCATGTAGATATTCCTGCTCACCCACCTCCCAAAGCAGAGACACATCCCTGTCCTGTGTGCTGCTTGTATTGACCACTAAGTGTGAAAATGGATTTCATTTGGTCCTCTTCATCCTTGTTGATGCTGATCACTGTCTCCCTGCTGTGCTTGCATCCCTGTGGAGCCTACATCTGCAACTCTGGATTCCGTGCAGCGCGGTTGGATCTCCTTCACCAAGGCCCCAGGGGACTCATCCAACTGTTGATGGTTTCTTTTGGACCTTCTGGATACCTTGATATGCCATTGTAATGCAGATTGCATAAGCATCTTCCTCTTGGGGACTCCAAGAAATAGACAGAGTAAATAATTCAAAATGAGCAAATTCTTTAAAGATTTTTGTCTCTTTTTTTTTTTTTTTTTTTTGCCTGTCTCACATACATTGTCCATGAAGAAAATTAGAAATTCTCCAGTGCACTTGTTAGGTGCTATTCACAAGTCTCTTTGCAGAATAAGTCAGCTTGTGCATGCTGTCAAAGCAAGGAGTCTGTCACCCAACCTTCAAGTTGCAATTTGATCATGGCCCAGCAAAACACACATTTCAAACCAAGCATCCCAGGGCAATGTCCAAAATCCACCTTGCATGCTTAGCCATGTCCAAACACCAGTGTGTGGAGAGGGAAGTCTTGTCTCTGCCCTCCTGGCACTGCACAGATCCAAGCACAGACTTCATCAAGCCCATTTTTACAAGTGGTCACTGATGTGGGGGTAGCCATGGCTATGGGTATGCCGTGGGTACCCGAGGTTCAGTCTCCTTTGGGGTGGCGGTGGAGGAAAGTCAGCCTGAGTCTGAAGGTCTTCACAGCAAAACCTTTCCTTTGTTGCTGTGCATTTGGTTCTCCCACACTCCTGATGTCCATGAGGGTATCTCCAGTGACCCTTTGCTTGAGGAGTTTCACCCTGTCATGCATGAGGGACATCATCTGTTCCTCAAAAGGCAGAGCCAGTTCAAGGCTTGTCGGTGGCATTGGCCAAAGCAAGTGATGCTATTCCAGGGCTGTCATTAAAATGAAGCCATTCAGTTTTGCCAGAGCCATCCCTGAAGCTGATTCCAGCAAGAAAGGTTGACAGGGAGCACACGCCTGCCTTGGAGACACGGAGAGGCAGCATGGCTTTCTTTTTATTTACAGAGCATCAGATTGCACATTCCCTAAGAGATCTGATTCATCCCTCTCAAACCCTAGAACAAATATTCCAAAATCAGTCTATGGCATGGGGACAGGCTTTGTTCAGTGCTTTGAAAGAGAGCAGGTAAAGTCATTACCCTCACTTTGCATAGCAAAAAATGATATGCATAAAGCTGCATAGAACAACCCTGCAAAGCTCAAAGGAAACAAATGGGCGACTTGCACCATGAATTTCAATGGGACTTTGTGCCGCCAGGATAATAGCCAGGGAGACAGTGAAATATTGCATGGAGAGACAGTGGGCAGTAAAAACATGTTCAAGTTGCTAATGCAGTGGAATATCCTGCAATATCACACGGGGTGGGGGGAGATTGCAGAGCAATTTGTGTGGAGACATGTGGATCAGCCTGGGAGATAATGGAGCACACACGGGCCCAGGACAGGAATTATTTGGGATGGCAACCGCAGGGGTCTTTAAAACACAGGGAATCACCCTGTGGTTCCTTTCTGGAGCTGCCCCTCTGGCTTGAAGAGCTATTTATCCAACTTGCCTTGGAGGCAGAACCTGGTTTTCAGGGAGGTCTCCAGCCAATTTTTCACATGGTTTAACTACAGCCCTTGGAGCACCCGACCTGGGACAGAGATCTGTAGCCAAGTTTCTTATTATTATTCCAAACAACTGCATTTACCCTGATCCCTGCCAAACACAGCCTGACTGAGGTTCTCCCCTTTCTGCGGTCCCAAGCAGGAGAGACAAAGCAGAGTTTCAGAAGGGGCTGGCCCCAGGGAGCCCCAGCACAGGCTACAGCATCCCAGCTCCATGGGGATGGTGTCCCAAAGCACCTCTGCCTTCTGTGAGCTCCCTGCTTCCCCAGCTGTCCTTGTGGGATGCCCTATGGGCCATGGGCTCAGCAGTCTCTAAATATAGGCTGAAGAAAATCATCATCCTATTTGACACCCAGAGAAAAAGGAGGTTTGCACGTAGCTGGATAACTCACACGAGCATGGAGTGGAGTGAATTAGCATCCCTTAAATTAAAGAGCTTTTAACAGCATCTTCTCCCCAAATTGCCACTATATCCATTTCAATAGTCACAGCAAACACTTTGCAAGTACACCCAGAGGAAGAGGAAGGAGGAGGGAGAAAACCAAGGAAGAGAGGATGGGCGATGCTGCAACGTGGTGGGGAGGGGGCCGGGAGAAACCCATTTGCACCAGGAGCAGCTGCGCTGTTACCAAGGAAAAGATGCTAAAGCCAGGAATTCCCTAAGGCACCCTACACTTCTACAGATTGCTGATGGTGAAAGCAATAAATGAAAGGACACCTCTGAGTGAGCACTCATGTATTAAGCAGCCTTGGGAGGTTGTCCCCATGCAAAACAGAATGTGCCTTTCAAAGCTGTGTAACCTCACAGCAGATACAACAGGTGAGGGGTGCAAAATCTAGACAGGGAAACCTCATCAGGGCCTTCAAGCCACATTTTCAAGATGTCCATGATAAGGGGAAATGGCAGTACCATGTCTGACTGCCACCATGGAGGCTGGCTACTGGCCCTGCGTGTGGCTACCTGCACTATTTAGGGCTATTTAAGGGTCATTTGTATTTTTGGCCTGAGTGACACGGGGAGTAAGGAGAGAATAGCTGAGGAATGTAGGTGAAGCTACAAGACAGGACTGGTTATGGCTCAGCTGTGGACATTTAAACACTTCGACTCTGAAAAGCAGAAAAAAATAAAGATGGCTGAAAGGAGTGAACAAATTAGAAATTCAGATGGGAATCCAGCTATTCAATCCACCAAATCTGGGATTAATGACACCATCTCAGCTTCTTCTCCTATTTTAAGGCTGACTGGAGATCCAGGAGAACATGAGCGCTTTCAGGAAGGGAATGGAAATGGGCTCAGAATGAGTCATGTGGTGTATCTCCTTTCCCCAGGATTCCAGGAGCAGAGACCTTCAAATCCATCAGCTTCTATAGCTGGGCCCAGGCAGGCTGAGTGCATCCTTGAAATAAGAATGTGGGGAGCAATTCTGCTCCATCCACACCAACCCAGCACCAGGACCCTGAAGGCAGCACTCTGGTAATGTCCCTTTTATTGACACGACATTCAGAATGGGGCAGCTGGGGCTGCTGACTCAGAGGTCCCCAGGTAAGGAAGGAGCTGCTGGGAAGGCTCCAAAGCTGTGAGCAGATCCCACGATGAGCCCCGGCCGTGCAGTGACTACAGCCATCCAAAATAGCATTTGTCTCCACTGAGACTCACAAGCCCCTTGGGAAGGGAAGGACCAGCTATTCAGCAGTGCCGTCAGATCCCAGGGGAATGTTTTGCTCAGAGAATGGGAGTTTGGAGGTTTTCTGCAGCTTCCCCTCCCAGTCTCAATTTACCTCACCAAATTAAAAGCAGTGTGGGCTGGAAACGATGTTAAAAGGAAAAAAGATGACAGAAAAATCACACTGAGCGTATTGTTCTGGATAAATAAGACACAGGCGTGTTGTGGAAGGTAGCTAAACCCAGCCCACAAATGGTCTTCTCCTGCCAGGAAGATGTGACAAAAATAATTACTTGGGCTATACATAATTATTGTGCTGCTTTGAGCAGCTGCCTGCCCTTGGCACAGTTAAGGGAGCCTTCCTCTGATACTGATTAGTGACATTTACCATGAGCCCAATAAAGTCCTGACCTGCTGGATGGGCTGGGATGTCCCCAGGGATGGTGCCCACCTGTGTGTCTGCCCCTGCTGATGTAGGAGATGCACCCTGTGCCTGCTGCAGGAGAAATGCTCCCAGCTGCCATTCCCAGTTGCACCAGTGCCTGGAGGTTGGACCCCAGTGCAATCTTGCATCTAGATCTGCACTCAGGAGATGCTGGTTGCCACTGGCAGGGCCAGGTTGGCACCACAGATGGCAGCAATGGTTTGTGGTACTCATGGGAAGTAGGACCAATGCTGGAAAACACAGAATTGGTTTGATGATAAAAAAAGGAAGGGAAAAGGTAATTAAATCGGTTTTTTTTCCTCCCTTGGGTGAAGAAAGCTTAAAATCCCTCCAGATTTGGTCCAGCTGCCAAAAAGAGACCTGTTCCATGGGTCACTTGGGGAAACCTCCATGGAATAAATTAAATGTTCTTCATTTAATTCTCTCAAAGGAGGAAATAAGAGTTTTACAACCAGCTGTCAAATGTTCGGCAGCTAAAATATCAACAAAGTATGACAGATGCAAGACTGAAAAAGCCTCTGAGGTTTCCTTTTATTGACTGGGAAGTCTCTGGTTTCTATCTTATTATCTTTCAAGCTAAACTGATATGAGCTGAACAATCAGGAAATTGAATAGCATCATTGGCAAAGACCATCCTTTCCCAAAATAGCTGACAGTGATGAATACCTGAGAAGATCCATTGCTTCAGCATGGAGGGATCTAACAAAACAATGCTTGATCTTATCCCATACAACCACTTGGCCAGAGGTGATGGAGCACCAGATGTCCTGCATCTCCTTTATCTGCGAATAATCTAACGTCTGGGTCACATGGAGCCGGGCTGCAGATTGATAATCGCATACTTGAAGATCACAGGCTATGAAAATTATTGCTGTGCTGGCTGGAATAAATTATGCAAAGCAATGCGTTATCTGGAAGGCTGCAACGCACAGGCACACGCGCACACGCACACTTCGGTGATCTATCGCTCTCCATGCAGATGTTCTGCTGCAAAGACATTTTAATTAATACATTGAAAATACGTTTCCTGCCTTGTCTGAGCCGGAGATGAGCAGGGAAATGATGCTGAGTGGGGTAAAGCCCCCACTGCAAAAGAAATCGAGGAGGGAGACGCAGTGATTCAAAACCATTCAGAACTAAGAGGTGTTGGAACTGGGGCCCAGTCGCACATTGAGCAGGTGTTGGCAGCAGGGTGAGATGCAGGAACTGAAGATGCTCTCCTGAAGGCACCATGGGGCTGCAGCTGCAGCACAACTCCATCTTTACTATCCCTTTTCCTCCTGCTGACGACATCCCTGCACCCACTCTTCATCCCTGGCATTCCCACTGCCTTCATGTGCATCACCAGGGATGACCCAGGTTAAGGCTCAGTGAGTCACTGTTCAAAGCAGAAACCAAACCCAATGCATGAAAATGTGGCTCTTCCAGAAGGGCCATTGAAATGAAAAGGCCCACTCAAGACACCAACATTTGGATACAAATATCTTTCCAGACAGAGAAATAATCTGAAAAGCAGTTTCTATCCTTTGGTACAAACTGAAAGGGTGGGACATCTGCCCTAATTACGAAAAGGATTTTTGTCTTTCATGCTCTTCTCCTTTTCTATTTTATTTTAACTGACTGTCCTGCCTCACCTCTGAGACTCTCCCACACAGACCAGTCAAGGATCTCAGTGGCAGCAATAAAAAAAGGGGAAATTTGCCCAGCCATCCCCACTGCCCACCCCGGGTGGTGCCTTCACCAGGACACAACTCAGTCAGCATGTCCTGCCCAGCCCACAGCTGATTTGGCCTCAGTGGGAGTGACACAGCCACATAACATGTCCTTCTCCATCATGTTCCATCAGAACTCAAGGACAGCAATCACCAAAACCCCTGTCTGAATCTAATCAGCATGGAGGGCTCCTGCCTCGAGCAGGGAGAGCCCCAAATATACTCCCTGGAGAAAAAAGATGTGAAATTAGCCTTGCCAGGCTAGGGAGTGCTTTTAAATTGCAGCAGAAGTGTTTGAGAGATAGCTCTGCTCTCCACAGGAGCTTTCTCCCCATCCTTGGGATTTAAGCCTGTTAATAGTGGAGTGTGATGATATTATCTGTTTGTATTGTACATTTTATCATAAACAGTCCCAAAAGTGATTTGCTATCATTTCCTCTGAAAGCTGCTGAAGCACAGGCCCTGGTGGGAAGCAGCAGCAGCAAAGCAGCCACCACCCTGCTTATAGAGGAGAGGAAGGCAGAATTTGGACCAAGAAAACCACATCCTTGGTTCCTCAGACCCTCACAAACCAGCAGGGATGTGGGAATTTTGGTCCTACCCAAAAGATTTGTGTACTACAGTCCACTCTGTCTGTGGGATGACAGACAGATGGGATGACTGAGCAAACTCTGACCTTGGGCAGACTGGGGCACTGCTCCTGGAAAAGGAGTGGCTCCAGCCTCAAACCCAACCCACTCCTTGCTGCTCCACACTGGACACAAGCTCCCCTCAGGGAACACAGCTTCTGTTCACCTCAGCTGCCAGGCCTGAGCCACCATCCCTGGTCCTCAGTCAAGAACACATTTCTCCTGCCCTCCATTTGGATAGATCTTCATACAGCAAAACCTGGGATTATTTGTGTAACCTCTGCTCAAAAACTACCTGACACACCAAGACGAGAGCATGGCCAAGGGGAAGGCAGTGTTAGAAGGAAAGGTGGAGAAATGAAAGGTGGAGGGGCAGGGGAGTGGGAGGAGATAAGGAGTGCAACTGGAAGTAGAAAAGCAAAGGGAAGATTTATACTCCATGAGCAACAGCCAGGAAGGGTGGGAGAGGGAGTCTGCAGCCATGCAGTCCCTGGTGCTGTGCAGTCCCACAGGATGCATGCCCTGTACCTCCCCAAGGACTTCTGTCTCTTCAGAAATTGCAGATGAGATCCCAGCAGCTGAGAACATCCTCCAGGCCAAAATAATCCACCCCAGCTGCTGGGGTCCAGAGACCCTGGCTGCAGGATTAACCTGGCTGCCCTGACCTCTTTGTGTGGGGATGCCAGGAGCCACTGGCCAGCTGCACTAAAGCTCTGGCACACCTCCAGTTCCACGCCACTGTCCCCGGCACCGTGCATCTGTCCCAGCAGGAGGAATGGCAGAGATGGTCCCAGAACCCCCTGTGCAGGCACGGGGGAGGCTGCACACCTCAGCCCGTGGTGCAGCAGTGTCCAGCACAGGCACTCAGAGCTCCAGAAGCATCGTGGAGCACGCAGCTCCGTGCTGGGAATATCAGTGGAGGCACAAAGAGATTTCACTCGCAGCTACGTCGTCGCTTGATTGACACCCGGTAATAAAGAGATTCGCCACATAATTACTGTGCACTTGGGATGCAGCACCAGGGATTATTTTAGCCCAGTGACAGCCTTAAACGGTAGTTAAAGTATATGTTTATATTAATGCCATTAGTTATTTTTGTGTCTTTTACACAAAAGGCTTTTCCTTGAAATGGCAATGCAGTAAACAACAGCTCAGGTGTCTTCCAGAGACATCTCTACCCTTAATTTCTGATGAACTGTTGAAGCAAACAGGAGGGGAAGGACTCGAGCTGAGATTCAACGAGCAGCACTTTACTTGCACTGGTGCCAGGAGCCTCTCACCTCTCAGCACTACAGGGTAAGTGCAGGAGCCTGAAACAAAATCTCTTCCATACTCAGTGTCCAGCTGTGGCAGCAAGGAATTGCCATGTGTGACACACTGCCAGTGGCTGAGACCTGACCTCTGTGAGCACACCTACAACTGAGTACAGCTGCAGCCATATTCAGGTATCTATTCCAGCCTTGCCACAAAAGATGATAATCTAGACTTAAAACAAATGAGAGAAGGAGCATTTACTGGTAGGGAATACCAATAATAAATGATGGTTTTTATTAAGAAATATGACCTAGAAAGTTTATTTCTATTCAAGGGCCTCCAACAGCCAGTGATGTAATAAAAAGGAAAAAGAACATGGTAAGGGGAAAATCAGAAAAACGAAGGTGATTAAATAAAAACACACACCTATACCTGCCTTAAGTCAATAATACCTACACATTATGGTTGTGTTTATGTTCTTCTGCAATGAAAGAAAGGCCACATTTCATAAACTGATACAAATTATCCTGGAATCAAAATGAAAATGGATACAAAAGAGGTGGTGAAATATTATCACTCAGTAATGGGAACACAGGTCCTTCCATCACTGTCACCATGAATTGTGACACCAGCGGATGCACAGAGCCTGATACAGCTCCTGGTGGTGCCTCTGTGTGCCATGGGGGTCACACACTGCCTGGGAATACTCCTCTTTTATTTGACTTACATCCACATTTTGCTGTGATGCTGAGATGGACACAACAGGCCCGTCCTGGGGCTGGGTTGTATCTCTGCAGTGTGGTCACCCACCATTAACTACGTGACTCAGGCATTTTTCCCGAGCTGCTGCTCAGTTCCCAGCTGGTAGCAGAAGTTCTCCTCATCTGCCCTTATGTGAGTGACCTTGCACTGCTGGCACTCTTGGATTTAATCACTTCTACTCGTGTCAAGATCGCCCAGGTCTTCTGGTATGACATTATGTGCCTCCGTATTGAGGATATTTCACAGCATTGCATCTCTAGAGCATTTCATTAGCGTAAGACTAATTTTTATACCAAGGTCATTAATTAAAACATTAAATGATGAAAACATTGGCATTCCTGAAACCTGCCCTTGAGAAACTTGGTCAGCCCTTTGCTTAGTACTTCTCTGCTCCTCATTTCTCCCACCTTTTATCCCACTAATTCCCACCTCCTCTGGTTTAATTAATAGGACAAAAGACAAGTGAGGTAGCCAGGCTGTGAAACTGCCCAGGAAGTTTTGGGTTAATGATGGAATAAAGAACACAGCGTTGGGAGGAGATGGGTCTGCACCCACACAGCTTGCAAAGGTGACCCAGCCCTGAAGTGTGCACCTCAGCAGCCTTGTTGCTGAGGGAGGAGGGGACCACACAGGGGCTCCTAGGGACAGACTGAGGCCCTCTGAGGTGATAGTGACAGCTTGCTGCTGGTCACTGCCTTCTCAGGATGTGGAAGCAGTGTGGGCATTCAAAGGTCTGTATCTGTATTTAGTTAGAAAACACCCCAAAACCATCCTCTTTGCATACACCCTTCCACAGTGATGCCTGCACTCCTTAGGAACCTCAGCCTGCTCCTGGAGCACCACAAACCTGTCCCAGCAGATCTTGCCATGGAAAAGAACAGCTTTACAGCATTGCCACAGCCCCGAGGGATGTCACTGTTAGCACTCACTGCGTGTGGATCACCAAAGTCACTCTGTGTGTGTGTGTGTAAAAAACCAGGAGGCCCACAGAGAGCACACTGAAGTGCAAGGGACAAGAAGGAGAAGGTCTCCAACAGATGCAGGAGGCCACAGTATCCACAAGGAGCCATTCTGGAGCTCAGCCCATGGGAAGGTCAGTGCACACCTTCTCATGGCCCAAAGACTTTTTAACTCTTCTCTCCAGCTGAGTGGCAGACAAGACGTAACCTCAGTGATTGCATTTCTTTGTATGACCCCATCTAAAACTTTCTGCATCAGATAAACAACTCCCAAGGGTCAATTAACATGTCTTGAGATGATTAGAGTCTGACACTGATGAAACCCAGCAGTAATTAGCAAATTAAAAAAAAAAACAACCCTTTTGATTAGTACTCAGCATAATTCCCTCCAATTATTCAAAGTTCATGACTACAGGGGGTGGAATATCTCCAGGAATATTTATTTATATCCCTATTTTTTTCCAATCAACTTTGTGAATCTAGTTAATCATCAGCTCTTGAACTTGTTAACTTGGAGAGTTTCAGAGCTGTCACTCTGTCTGATTGCTGGAGACAGCCCGGGGAAGAGTTTGGGGAGCAGAGAAAATCCAAATACCTGTCTCAGGCAAAGAAAAAAAAAAAAAAAAAAAAAAAAAAAAAACCAAAAACAAGAAGAAAGNAAAAAAAAAACAAACCAAAAACAAGAAGAAAGAAAAAACTCCAACTGAGTGCAGCAGCAGAGAAAATAAAAATATTGTGTTTTCCTTCTCTTTGTTTCGAGTCACAGCTTGGTGCTGGCATGTTTTGCATTAGCCTGTCAGACAGTGCTTTGCAAAGGCAATACATTTCCTTCTGCACACGGACAAAATCCTCTCCGAAGGGATGCTCCTGCCTGCAAAACTCAAATATCTGGGCAGGAACAGCCCAGGCTGCCAAGCTTCCCTGAAAATGTGCTCCGTGGTAATGCAGGCAAAGAATGGCCTTAAGCTCTGAAGCTCCTTGTCTGCAGGTGCAGTAAATCAGCTCCCCAGCCGCGGCTGGGGCAGGGCTGACCTGCCCACCATTCACGGGAAGGGCAAGTCACAAAAAAGCTGGAATTGCTCTGGAAGTCGCTGTTGCCTGCAGGGAAGCTTTGCTAAAGCATTTCATGCCTGTCTTCAGATGGTATGAGAACAGTTTTCCTGCCCTAAATCCTCCCACATCCTTTCCAGCAGGAGGGAAGGGACTGGGAACCATGAAACTGCTCCTTCACCATCCCTGCCCGAAGGGAGGTCGCTGCTCCAGTGACCAGCTCCTGGCTGAACGTGGGACCAGCATTCCCACACTGCTGTCAGAGGGGGGATGTGTGATCCCACCCCACGGCCCCATCTGCTCCAGAGCTACTGCTGTGTCCTTGCTCTCAGAGATGGCTGCAAACCTGTGGATGAAGAGGGAGTTGGAGATGCCAGCACTTCGAAGGATCACCGTGGTCAGAGCACCACGAGGCCTCATCAGGAAACGGCTCCCGTGGAGTCAGATAAAAGCTACACTTTGCAGAGAGGACAGGCACTCCTTCTTGTCCCTTGCCTCCCACCAGCCACACTGTTTGGGCAGAGACTGTCCACCCTGGTGGCCTGCAGGGACTGCTCTTGTTGATCTACATGGGCAAGTGCCAGGGGCATAGAGAAGTGGCCACATGGAAAGTGGGCTTGTCAGGCTCTGAGCTGCAACTCCTCCACCCTCTGCCTCATTAAAAACTTCTTCCCTGCCTGACTGAGCCCTGAGGGATGGAGAAGTCTAGTCCTAGATAGGAAGACATACACTTAAACCTTTCAAAGCCATTTTTCATTGGACTTTTCTATATTCATCACTGCAGACTAACAGAGATTTTCTCTCTAGTTTAGATGATTTTTTTTTTTAATTTAATCCTATCCAGAGAGAGCCCTCTAGGGAGCTCCTAACCCTGCTTTAATAACATGCTCATTAGCGAGGTTATTCAGGGAGTGGTTTCTATTTGACACTCCAGCATCTTTCCAATTAATGTTGCTTTAAAACAAGCAAACCTTAAAAAAGAGAGAATATCAAACAGCTCAGAGTCAGCACTGCAGGAAGCCAGCAATTTCCTCTGGATTTTCATCTCCCTCCTTTCCACAACTTGGTTCTTAGTATTTCAGCCATTTGATGAGACAGAAGTAAATTAAAAGACTAGAAGGCCATCTCTGAAGCTCAGGGATGTCAAACCAGAAGCCACAACATCGAGTGGGACAACAAGAGTGGTTTTGTTGAGCTGGATTAGATCCAGCATGATGCATTCTCTGGGCCATGCAAATGCAAGGTCGTACCAATGCACACGGGCACTCCCATGGGCCAAGGGACAGCTGAGTGACATTCCTGCCATCTCTACAACTGTAAATCCCTCCATCAGCTCAACACCTCCCAGCACAGGAGGGCTTTCCCTGGGTCCCTCACTGCTCCCGTGACCAGTGCTCCTGGCTGAACGTGGGACCAGCATCCCCACACTGCTGGGGTGGGGGTGGATGTGTGACCCCATCCCACAGCTCCATCTGCTCCAGGTGCTGCAGAAGGTGAAGCATTGCACTATCAGGACATGAGTTATTGAAAACCATTTAGAACATGCTCAATTTGCCCAAGATAAGCAGGACTGAAGCACTTCCTCCACTGCCCACCACTTCCCCTACTGCAGTAACAGGATCTATTAATTTCATTTCAGGTGTAGAAAATTGAAATCTGGGTCGGAAGCGTGGAAAGCAGAGGCACACAAGGTACACAGCCACTGCAAAGAAACACCACCCCTGGCAAGTCAGCAGCTACAAAGGCAGCAGGACAGGGACAAATTCTGCACTGTTGGAGGGCCAGCACCAGTCCAGTGGCCAAAGAGAACTGCAGCAGTTTGTACCCAGCTGAGCTTGGCCCCAGAGGGCTGAGAGCAAGTACTGCATGAGCCAGGAATGAAACCAAAGTGGTGAAACAGCAAGAAAAAAAGTGTTCAGAGCCTGTGAGTTCCTAGAGCTGGTAACAATTCTGAGACTTGTTACCCTTGGTGTTGTCCTCAAGTGATTTCCCCTGAAATGAAGACAAAAGTGCTTGGACACATTTTTTTTCACCTGGACTGAAGTAAGTGCATAACTCTGTTGCCTGCTACAGCTCACCTTGCACACCTTGCTGCCTGTGATGCAGGGAATGTCAGCCTTACCTGGTTGTGGGAACAGATAAACTCTGAGTAAGCCTGCTGGCATCCTCTGCTCGCTATCTTCACAAGTCCCCCTCAGGCTCTTCTCTTTGCCTTCCTCAGTCTAACACAGAATTTTGGCTCTTTCCTTGTTAATTAAATGACAGCCGTCTGCAGCCAGAGCTTGAATTACACCTGCCTAAAGCGATCAGCAGTGATTGGAATTGTCGTATCATTTTGATTGCAAAGATTCCCACACAAGTGAAAACAAGCAGGGAGTGCAGGCATATGCTGAGAGCTCTTACAAAGCTGAGACAACTTCCTTTCTGCTCACACACACCCCAGGCCTGTCCCAAGCTCTTCTCTGCAAGAGTTTAAGAGCAAGGCTGAGCAGAGTGCTTTTTTTCCCCTTGGGTTGCAGCTCCTTGCAATGGTTTTCAGTGGGAGCAGATGATGCTGCTGCTGGCCAGAGCTTTGTGGGACCCGAGGTAGTGCTAGAGATGAGGCACAGCCCACGTACATCCTGCTCTGCTGTTTCAGGATTATTTCTTCACATCAGGCTTGCTGCAGTTGATGTTTCCCTGGCTTGTTTTATGGCTGTGGTGAAAGAAGAAAAGCCAATGAAAGGGATATAACTGAAATAGGGCAACTTAGAAGCAGGCACATAAAGATGAAAGAGTACAGATCAGTGAGGCTCTATGGAAGCTCTCCCCAGCAAGCATCGTGCCAGGATTTCCCCAGGGATTGTCCACTCCTCTCCGCACTGCACTGCGGTGCAAATACCAGCCCTCCTCTGCAGTTGTTCTCCACTCCCCCATAAAGTCTTGACCATACACACAACAAATGGGATGCCCAAGACTTCCCACTACATCAGGAGAAGTCTGTCCCAGCCTCATGGGAGGCTGTGATGGCACAGCTACGGTGGGAGTGCTGGGAGAGGACTTGTGAGCAGCTTGGGGAGAGGAGGGTCAGGCATCAACTGAACCCCTGATCCCCTACTTCCATCAGCTCTCAGTTTGTAACCAGGCACATGTAAAATATTTTCAGTAAATATCAAACCAGCCAGCAAATGGACAATCCAAGAATTCAAAATCGTTGGTGAAATTGGGCTGAATTTGGGAAAACGGCAATGAAAATTCCTGGGGGAAGAAGGCAGAAAAAAGATGTTGCCTTCCATAAATGAAATTTCTAACTGTGGTTTCAAAGGACAATTTTCTTTAAGACTGATCTCATTTTTAAAGTGAAGCAGGGAGAAGGCAGGAAAAGTGTGTGTCAGGTCAAATAACCTAAAGCAAAATATTCCAGTTCAGGTCTAGAGAGACAGCTGGGGTCCCCAGCTGAAAGATGAAGCATGGGGAAACCGAAACAAATTTTTTCCCCCTGATTTATTGGATCAGATACCAGCCAAAAGCCCTCTGACTTGCCAGCTCTGCTCTGCAGCCCAGGGCCGTGGCAGGGGCACCCACAGGACACTGCTGGGGGAACGACTCCCTCCTGCTCAATCCCGCTCAGGAATTGCGGTGCCCCTTTCTGTTGCTACAGAAACAGCCGTGATGTCATCCCCGCGGATGAGGAGGTAGCGAAGGAGCTCCCGGGAAGGGCAGAGAGGTCACCCAGGACTGTGCCCTCCCTGTGCCAAACCCCAGGCACTCTGTCCCCGGGAATGCAAAGGTGTGCCGGGGGGCACAAGAGGTGCAGGAGAAGAGGTGAACAGATTTGTGTCCTCGGGAAGCACATTTTAAGCATTTTAAGTACTGAAAACGCACTTTTTTTTTTTTGGAGGTGTGGAATATGTATTGGTTTGGAGCAATAATGACATCCAGTGGCTGGTTAGCTCAGTTCTCAAGGGGAATTGTGCATGTGCATCCCCCGTCCTGTTGCTCAAGGGTGTTAGAGAGGGGCAGGCTGGAGCGGATGGGGCTGTTTGCAGCTCACTCCAAGCTCCTCTTGCATCTGGAAGGAGCAGCACTAGAACGAGCACTCCAGCAGCTAAAGAACCTGCTCCCAGGACAAGCTCCTGCTGCATCCTCCCCAGCAAGCCCCAAGCCTGCTTCTTTTGAAGTTAAGTCTCTTGGTTTCAGGGAAAGAGCAGAATGAGAGCCAAGAACTCTGCTGCTTCTGGCAACCCTGGGCTTGCAGGAGAAGCATGTATGGTGAACACCAACCTACAGCAGCCAGTCAGGAGCCTGGGCACTGAATACTGACATGGTTTGTGGAATTGAGTGACAAGAGCTGAGACATCTGAGGCCAAGCTGAGCAATTTCTGTGTCCAAGGAAACCAGAGAACCCTGAAACACTGGGACACTGTGACAGGTTACATGGGCCACAGGATGCCAACACAGAGCAACTCCATTGGGTGTCACTGTGCCCAGGCCAAGGGTGACAGTGGCTGCTGTGCTCCACAGCTTTCTCAGCAACTGCCATGGAAGGGGTCCCCAGGCATCACGGGGAAGGGGCCAAGGCCTGGGGCACATCGCAGCCTCTGCACAGGAGAAACACTTTTGTCTGCATGGTGGGCAGGAGCACATTTCCTTGGTGTCAGGCAGATGGTCTGGAGTCAGGATCTCTTCCCAGCCCTGCTGTCCCTCCTTCAGTCCCAGCCAGGCTGTGTGTGTGGCATTTGGAGAAGCAGAGGCTGGACATCCTCTTGGCAGACCTGCTCCTGCAAGGTCAGGCTCCCAACAGGCACAAAGCCAACCTTAAAAAAACCAAGTGTCATCTCAGGGCCTTCGGCAAGATGCAGAGTTGTGTCCCTGTTGCCCAAACCAGGGACTGGGACAGCACAATTTGGGGATCTGGAGCCTAGAATATTAGCAGATTTACATGGGATTAAATGAGACTCAGCCCCTGGGGGGTGGCTTCATCACATCCCCTAATGACAGCAAAGGCAGGAGTATGATTTATTTGAAGCCAGAGCCCAGTCGTTGGGTTTTTAAGGTCTCTGAATGCATCCCTTGCAAAAAGCCAGGTTGGCAAAGCCTGTCAGGAGTGGTTTCTCTGCTCATCCCTGCCAATGATTACTGGGTCAGGCAGAGGTTTCACTCCGGAGCTGATGGCTTTACATGCATGGATGTCCCCAGTTCCCCTCAAGGCTCCAGCAGCAAAGGCAGCTCAGCTCACGTGCGCCTGCCCAGACCCCAACCAAGCCACTGAGACGTGAAGGATGCAGTTACACAAGCGGAGAGCAAGCTCCAGTGCCTCTGCCCCTGAAGCTCAAAAATGGGCTGAGCTGGCAGAGGGGCTGGCACAGCATCCCCCCATGTCCCTGCCAGAGCAGACAGGATGACTGGGATCAATCAGGTCCCAGGAGCCTCTCACCCCTTGACAGCAGCCTTAAAGCTCTCCCTCACATGTGCTAAGAGTGTGAAGTTTGCCCCACATCTTCTCATCTGTAACTTCATCTCAGGGAGAGCAACCTTTGTCCTGGATGAGCAGATGGAGCCATTCATCTCTGAGGAACCTGGGAGAATGCTAAAGTCAATTAAGACAGGGTACTAATTGCAGAGGGTCAACAGACATCTCTCACCGCCCTAGAAGATGTGCAAAGACCCATGAAGAATCAGGGACACAGAAGATTAGTTGATTTGGGGAATCATCTCTTTACAAAACCACTTTTAACAGTAAGGCCATCACCTTATAGAATGATCTGTGCTCTCTGCAGTGACATTCTCCCAGCATGGATTGCACCAGTTTCTATCACAGCCTATAAGCTCACAAACACCTTCATTTCAGTGCTGTGAGGGCCTTGCTCACACTCCTCACTGCTTGGAGATTACTTTTGGGTGTTGTGCCCAACACCCAAAAGCAGCTGCAGGAGCAAAGTTCCTCCTGGTGTTGCTGTTAGCAGGGCAAGTGCTTGTTTTAACAGCTGTAAGTGCCTTAAAACTGCCTGTCTCCAGCTCCCAGGGGAAAGGGACTTTGCCAACACAGTGCTTCTCTGTGGGATGTTTCACCCAGGTGAAAACAGAACAGGCTTCTTGTTCTTTTCTCCTTTTAAAATTAATAGCAAATGCTCCGAGTCACATCTCCATGTCCCTCTCCTGCTGTTTCTGACAGGCCACCAGTGTCTTAGCGGTGCCAGGAGAGGAGAAGCCCTGAGGCTCTCCCCTTGAAGTGCCATGTGCTACTGTGACATCCCTCTGCTGAAGTGAGGGAGAGATCAGCCACAGCTGGTCCAGGTGTTACCTTGGCCATTGCATTGTCTGGGTGGGATCTCCTTGCCTTTGCAGAGCCTGGTGGTCTCAGCCACTTCTTCTTGGCCAGCTGCTGGTGCACAAAGAGTGAGAAGCAATCCAGGACAGCTGTGCAGGTTTCTCAAGCATGGACCAGAAGAAAGAGATTGTTGCACAAGTGCAGGAAAACTAAAAAAAATGGTTGGTAGGGATTTTTTCGGAGAGAGGCATGAGGGACAGCTAGCCTTTGGGAGAGCAGGGAAACAGAACACAGATCTGGTTTCCCTGCTTTCATTTCAGAATCACAGAAATGATGGAGTTGGAAGGATCTCACAAGGATAATCAAGTCCAGCTCCTAAGTGAATAGCCCATATAGGGATCAAACCCACAACCTTGGTGTTATTAGCACCATACTCTGACTAATTGAGCTAATTTCATTGTTATTGCACATTTCTGCTCTGAGGTGAAAGGCAAAAAGGGAAAAGAAATAAAAAGAAAGGATGACAAGGGAAGGAAAATAAAAAATAAAGAGAAAGAAAAAGGAAAGGGAAAGGGGAAAAGGAAAGGAAAAGAAAGAAAAAGACAAGCTATTCCAAACCCAAACGACTCTTCCAGGCCAACATTTAATAGGTTTTCTCCTGTTATATTAGCACTAGACAATCAAACTGTTCAGCACAAGGTTATTTCCCTCAGGGATAAAGCAGTGACCTGGTGAATGCTTAAGAAGATCTAAGAGACATGTTGTTGTGTTCCTGAAGGCTGAGGGATCACCAACAGCTCCTTCTGGTCTCTGATGGCCTTGTGCTGCTGGGCGTGATGGGTTTGGAATGAGACAAACTGGATGTCTCAGCTGAGGGAAGTCATCCCAAGCTCTGCTTTTTGTCCCAGGGAGGAAGGGACCCCATTCCCTGGCCAGCCTCAGACATGTGGCAGTTCTGTCCCAGCTCACCTGTGCAGACACGTGGCTCTGCTGGGCTTCCCAAAGTGCTCTTGCCAGCTGCCATTGAACAGCTGCCACTTGGCCCCCTGAGACGTTTCCTCATGCCGGCATTCAATCCTCCACCGCCTCACAAAACGTGGGAACAGACTCACATCCTGCCCACAGCATCCTGGTACTGCCACAGCCCCTCCTGCTCACTCTGGGGACACATGTGCTGTGCACTGAGTGATCTGCTGCCCACTTGCACTGCAGGGCCCAAGCCCCAGCCAGTCTCCCTGCTGAAAAGTGGGTTTCAGTTATGTAAATGGATTTTTTTTCTCTCTCTCTTGCAGCTCATGGCCACAAGGTACTGTTTTGTCAGTCACTAATTAAGCAAAATCATGTATTTCCTTCCTTCAGGCAGGGCTCCTCATACCCTTGTATCTTAGCCTGACTATCTCCTGCTTTCCTCTACAGATTTAATTTCCTTCACCTTTTGTCCTGTAACTCCTCCCTGCATTTTCCCATGCTGGTCCCTTATTGACATGCCCCAATCTGAGATTCCTCTGTGGTGTCCCCTGTGCTGGACAATACAAACAGATCCTGGGTCTTACACACAAAACCTCCAACTGCTTTATCACCTGCCAAAGGATGTTTTCTTTCCTTCCTTCCTTCCTTCCTTCCTTCCTTCCTTCCTTCCTTCCTTCCTTCCTTCCTTCCTTCCTTCCTTCCTTCC
>VYXF01006257.1:578597-595764 GCA_013397295.1 Polioptila caerulea | reverse complement strand
CTTCTCTTCTCTTCTCTTCTCTTCTCTTCTCTTCTCTTCTCTTCTCTTCTCTTCTCTTCTCTTCTCTTCTCTTCTCTTCTCTTCTCTCTTCTCTCTCATACCTAATTTCCTTTGAGCACTCTGACTTCAACCCACACTCACCATTTCTGTCATATCCCCCCTCACTACATCTCATTTTAGGCCTGGAGTCTACCAGGATGGAGTTATATTACAAAGACTAGAAATGTCCATGTAGTTAAAGCTCTGGGGCTCAAAGATAGGGGTTTAAGTCCCCTCCCTGACACACTCTGTTTGTACAGTAAGGTGCTTGGATATGATAGCAGTGAGACCCATTGAAAATCCCTTCAAGGCTTTTTTATGGAGGATGGTAAAGAGCGTTTGAACATCCAGTCCCTACAGGTGCAGAGTTGCTCAGTCTCACTTTTCCTAGTCCATGTGACTCTTCTGTGGAGTTTAGAAACCTCAGTATCTCCCCAGCCTAGCACTGCTCTGTTGCTAGCATAAATCCCAGCTCCCCCATGCTGCTGCAAGCTCTTTAGAGCTCTTTTAAATGACATTACCTTTTCTTTGTATATTTTTGATCCAAAGCACAGGAAAAAGCTAACAGAGGGAAATCAGCATTTTAACTTGGTGATGTGGCATTTCATAAGCAAGTCAGCTTATACATGGGTTTGGATGATACAAAAATTGGCTGGTGGGAAGAATATTTACAGGAGTCTTTTCCCAGCTTTGGAATTAGAGAAAATAATCCTACTAAATTAAACAAAAGTGATAATAATATAAGAGAGTGCTTCTTAAATACAACAGCATGCTTCCTTGCCAGCAACATAGAACTCAATGTTTTCAACACATGTATAAATGCATTTTTAATGTAAACAGCATGAGGCAAAATTCCAGCATAGGATGTGAAATAGAAAGAGAAATTGTTCAGGAAGGGAGCTGGGGAAATTGCTAACGTTGCACACAGAATGAAACTTTCTCTAAATCCCAAGCTCTGTCTGCGGGGCATTACAGCATCAATACTATTATCGCTGCACACCATGGGCCGCTTATTGCTTTTAATTATGTTAACAAAATAAAGGATCCTTTCTGGCCGGACTGGATGGACAATGTTAAGCCATGCTGGCAAAGCTGGATAAACCTCATTAAGGAGAATTTGGCACAGGGAGAGATAAGGCTGCACGCTCACCGAGTTGAGGATACTTCAAAGGGAAAAAAGGCTTTTGATAATGGATTTCTCGGGAGTCACAACATGACTGGGCACCTTACTCCAGCTGCTACAGAGAAGGGGAGGTCTTCCTCTGCTTGCCTTGCCACCTCCACAGCCACATGACGTAATGGTGCTGCATCACAGCCAAACTGTGGGGTGACAAGACTCTACCCTGTTGTTTTAGTGCCCCTGAAACCACCGAGCGTGCAGTGAAAGGACTGTGGCCCCAGAAATGCACAAACTGGGATGGCAGATCCCTGCAGATCTGCTGCATCCAATGGCTCCCAGGCTGTATGCACAGCTGGGCTGCACGTTCTCCTGTGTTTGCTCCATTTTGTTTGCACGGAAGATGCGGTGAGGGATGAAGGAGCAGGGTTATTATGCATTCAGACAAGAGTGATTGGGGAGGGATGGCAAGGACACTTTGGGGACAAGGTTAGAATTCAAAATGATTTAGACAAGTTGGATGAAACAGCCCCAAATACTGAGGTGAAATGCAAATGGAGGACAACAGCCAGGCACTGCTTTTCAGCAGGAGGCACAAACTGCTCACATCCAGGGTGGGAATGAATTGGAGGCATGGCTTTTCTTCCAGAGAGGAACTGGGATAATGGCATTTACAGGGTAATGGTCTCTCCTGCAGCTCCAAATGAGGAATGGTTCCTCTCCTTGCATAGCTTAACAAGCAGCAGAGAAAAGATGTTAACCTTGTCTCCCCCTCAGTCCTTAAGGCCTTCAAAAGATAACCTTCTGAGGAAGGGAACAGTCTGTCCTGCACCGCTGCAGCAGACAGGACAAGATGACACAGGTTTAAATTGCAGTGCGAGCAAATCAGGTTAGACACGGAGGACTGTTTACAGGGTCTGGAGCAGATAACTTTGGGATGCTGGGGAGTCTCCATGTCAAGAGCTGTAAACTTTTCTTTCCTGTTAGTCTACAGGTCTTTTCTCCCTTCTGTGATGTCTAAAATGCTATCTGTGAGGCAAAAGAATTTGAGAATTTTACCCATCCTTGAGGAGAGGAGCTTGTCTGGGTTCCCCTGAAGCATTTTCCCTAGCACAGGGGAGGCAAGGCCAGCTCATCATCCTACGTACTAACACTGCCCTGAATATTGGGAAAAGATAGAAGCGATGCTATTTTTGAAGGCAATATTGAATATAAATAGACATGGCAAGGTGCCAGCTTCAAAACAGGAATGTTTCTAATAGAAATGGGCAAGGCACTCAAAGAGTCTTTTGAAAAATCCATTAAGGCTCCATCAAAACAAGGAGCTTTTCAGGATGACAGACACATAGGTGCCTCCTTCAGCTCATTCATTGAAATAGAAAAATCAAGCATGTTTTCTCCTTAATTCATTTCATTCAGATTCATCCCCTTCAGAGGAGGAAAAAAAAAGTAAATTAAAGTTTCTGTTGCAGAGAAGAAGGCAGCAACGTTTCAAGTTTTAACAGATCTTCTATTGATCAGGCTTAAATCAGATCTTAAATCAGCTGCACGTTGCCTGTAGTCGCGCTCCCGGCTGCGCTGCACCGCTGCTGACATGGAAAGGACTTAGCAGGCAAGCAGAGAGCTCCAAAGTCTGCAACCCTCATCTGGTGCTCAAAGCTTCAAAATGCAGAAGCTTTCAAGACTGAAAAGCCCAGGCTTTTGCCTTTCCACCAGTAGGTCTTTGAACACCTCTGGGTCTTTGTAATAGCAGCATCTGCTTCATCATTTCAATTTCTGCATGAGTCACAGCTCCCCTCATGTACTACTTTTCCTTTCCCACTCAGCCTCAGAGATAAGAATTCACTGTCCCAGAGCAGAGATTTGAGAAACCTCAGGCAATGGATTCATGTCCAGAAAAAAATGAACCTTATCTATGACAAAGAGGGAAAAGGAAGGGGGCGAAATGTGTTTGTAGTAAAATTGTTAAGAGACCAAATCTGTGCTTCCTTAGGAAGTTCCTGGGTTGTAAAGCACCAATTAATGTGCACATGATGTGAAATATGAATAGGCCAGGGCTTTGACTCATCCCCCAGTGCAAACCAAGTGAAGAGCTTGAGTTGGCAACACAAGCAGCAATTTCAAGAGGGAAAAGGGAAGCCTTTCATTTGAACGGGATGTGCCTCCAGCCACAGCAGAGGGACAGAGGAAGTAATACAAGCTAGGAAGTGCCAAGACCTGGAGATGTGAGAAAAGGGCGCCAGGGGTCTGCCATGGCCACATGCCAGATAACAGCCCTGGGTCCTCACAATTATTTCCATCATGAATCCAACAACCACTGAAGATTTGCACACATAAGCAAGGACCTCAGATTCCAAAGGAACAATACACACTTCAGCTGTAGATCCCCAAGCACTGGGTCACACTGATCAACCAACCCACACAGTGCCTCTGGCAACAGAGTATTTTTTAAATATTTTAGGAGACAGGACTAGGATCAAATTGTTGAGAAAGCCACCAGAACTGTTCATTTGATTCTTTAGAAGATGCTTGTTCTACATGATTGCAGCTGAATGCTGGGGACTTGTGGAGATACGTGATATGTCCTTGGTTGTGACCCCCAGCTGCCCCAGCCAAGACAGCATCAGTTCCCCTGTCTTGCCTGGCTAATTGATATCTGGGACTGAGCAGAGCTGGTGCTCACATGCTGAGGACAAACCAAAGCCATTTTTGGTGCACTCTCTATATACAGCTGCAGCACAACCAAATCCATCAAACGAGAAGAGGAGTTCAGTTGTCACTGTCACATCCCGGAGGAAGACTGGCCTGACTCAATTAGAGGACATACATGAGTATTGATTATTGCCAAGTACAAATTCTCTCTCCAGCTCAGCTATGTGGTATACTGTTAGTTTATTTTCCCCCTCCAGGTTACTCCTAATTTCAAAATAACGTGATTGTTGTTGTTCCCAATGTACAATACAAATTGACAATATAATGTAGCTTGTATTACCACAATCCCCACTGGCCTCTGATGAGTTAGTAATTCAGCCATTTGATTTCCTCATATTTTTTTCCCTTTTCACTTGTGGATTCCAAGTGCTCTGAAAATGTATTTCTTATTTATGTTCAAAGCAAAGCTACGTCACAGCTATAGGATGTCTGAAAGGTCTTTCTTGCCCTCCAACTCTACTATAGAGGGGGCTGGATCTTTGTTTCAAAGACCTCATCCTGGAATTGCAGCCATCAGTCACTTATTTCCAGGGAAACTTACTTCCAGGGCATCAAAGCGGGGTGAGGGCAGGTCCCTGGGAGCCAACCCTCTCTGTATGCTGAGACAACTATTTTGGAAAGGACAGTATAGGCTGTGAGCTCCCTACCTCAGCTTACAGGCTGGGACTAAGCAAGGAATGGATGTAGCAAGCTATGGTCTCTCATGGTAGAAGTGTTAGATCCCACCAAACATATCTGCCAAGAGACCTGTTTATTCAAGTGGGAATCCATCATCCCTGCCTCTGGAAATAAAGCCATTAGGGCGCCTTGCTATAAACTCATGAGCCTAAAAAAGTCTCCCTCATCTGAAAATGGAGATCTCATGGTCCTGGACAGAGCAAACAGAAAAGTCCAACTCTCTACACAAGCATCATCACTCTTCTGCCCTTGAAGGGGAGTCTGGGAGCCCAACTTTTCCCATACCTGCAGTTTCCTGCATGGAACTGACAAAATGCACTGACTGCATTGAAAAAGCCTAGAGACTCAGAGGTCCCATGATCTCAGCAGGAGATATTAAAATTCTTCATCTTCCTCTTGCCTGGTGAAAGAGGGATGAACTGTGCTTGGGCCAGTTAGAAATGAAACTATTTCCAGTGTATAACATCTATTGCTCTCCTTGGGGATGACTCAGGATGTGAGCTACACATTTCTGGTAAAATGGTACTGGAGAGGACAGCAGGGCCAGCACTTCAGTTCTATATTTATGGATATCATCAGAAAAGTTTTATTGGATATATATTTTGCATCCCTCTCTCTGGAGGATCTTGCTTATTTCATAGTAGTTTTGTTCTCTTGCTTTCAGGAACTCATTTTATACATGTATGTATACACAGGGGATTTGAGTAAGAATTCCTCAAAGTATGGAGAAATACTGGGTGTTTCCTATTATATTTAGGGAACATGGAACTCCAGCCTTGACTAAAAGTCCAAAGGGGCTGGAGTGGGTCTAACCCTTCTACCTGTCACCACATCACATTTTCCTCCTCTAAAGGAGGACTGCCATGCACTTGCCTTGCACAAACCCACCTGCCAAGGCTGTTTTTTCTCCCCAGCAAGATGTGCTGCTTTCTCCATTGAAGTCACCCATCAAGGGCAGCTGAGTACCCTCCTTGAAGGCCAATCCCACTGGTGATCCTTTCAAGGAGCCCTGGGTTGTGTTTCCAAGGGTGTAAGTCTGCAGCACGTGGTCCCAAAAGCCTTCCTACCAAGCACTGAACTCAGCCTTCCCCAGGGGCAGTGCTCACATGGTGGCATGACTGAAACATGGGATCACTGTGTAGAAAAATACAAAACCCATCTGCATTAAGATGCACCAGAGAATGATTCAGTACCAGTCCTGGTTTAGCACCTTGGTCTAGGTACCACATGCCCTCATCGGAGTGTGTTTTTCTTCCTCCAAAATATGAGACATCCTAAGATTTTCACCCAAATAGGGGAAAAGGAAGGAATATTTTAAAGGTTTTCATAAAAACAGCATGTCCTGCAGGTAGTCTGGGTCAATCAAATGTTTTCTTTTGCTCACTTTTCTCACATAAGATAAAACGTGTATAAAAAAATCGACATGAAATGAAGTGACTGCAACTTTGTTTGAAAAATCATCAAAGCAGAACACTGTAACCTAAAAGTTACTTTTGAAAAGGGAGTGATCAAAACAATATGGCCTGATGTGTCGAAATAACATTTCCAACAAAAATTCCTTTAACAACATTTTCTCAAAAGCTCTTCATTGCACCATTCCCAAAAGGACCATTCCTGTGATAACACGAAGAGATCACCTAGGAATTTTTCTCCTCTTATGCTTCCTTTTAAGGCAGTGGTGACATGCATTGGTCTCTCCTTCTCTTTTCATGTGCTGCCTTTGAGAGTTTTAGTCTTCTGTACCAAGTCTTGTTATTAGTGTTGGGCGTGGGGAGCAGGTGTGTGAGATGCACAAACCCTGCACGGCTGTATCATGTTTGCCTGCAATAACAGGGGGCTCGTTGGACTGACACTGATGTCCCCAGGCCAGCAGGGATCTTTCAGGAGGAAAGGCAGCCCCACATGAAGGTCACACGATACGTTTTGCCCCGTTTATATTGGTAAGCCCAATGTGCTGCTGTTTGCTGCTGTGCATGTACAGAGCAGATATGTAGATAAGAGGGGGTGTGCTCATGTACTCGTCAGGAGAGCATTGAGATGTCCAGCACGTAGTAGAAATATATAGAGATGATAGTTGGAGCATGATTGTGTGATCTCTCTGCCCAGGATAGTACATGCTGAACTCTGTCCACATGAGTAGGCTGGTTCAGACCTGAACAGAGCAGAATGAATGCCCTTCTTCGTCATGCAGGTGTCACTTCTCCTGACTCAGATTCAATTACACTCGTGGAGCTGATTGCAGATTTCAGCCTACTCTTGAATATCAAGCACATATTCGATGTTCCAGGGACTCGAGGAAACAAAAAGTCAGCACGTGATCTTCCTTACAGCCCCTAAGGCTTGTTCATCCCTGGTGGAGCCACGTAAAGAATGAGTTTGGCCTATTTTGTCAGATGCAGGGATATCTGTGGGATAGTATGTTCAATCCTTTATGTCATCTATCTCTTCTCAGCAAAATGTATCTGTGATTACTTCTCCGTTTGCTGGGTTCTTTTAATGCAGAATTATACAATAAGCCTCAAACTGGAAAAGAGGAGAAGAAAAATGTTTAATTTAAAAGTTTAACTAGTCAAAACAAAGTTAGGGAAAACATTGAGCATCTCAGGTGCCGGTTAAACTATAAATGAAAAATAATGAAGGTTGGAAAAAGGAATATTATATTAAATATATTCTTTGAGGAATCATATCTTGGCTCTTCAGTCAAGTCTTCAGAGCTTCAGGAAAGGAATAGGAAGACTAAGCTGGAGGAAAAGGGAAAATCAGTGTCTTCTCTTGGAAAACAAGGGAAAACATCAATGGAGCTTGGGTAGAATGGAAAATAGCTCCACTTAGAAAAGTTTAGGTCACATTCCTACTACACAACAGCAGTAATGTGTTTTTCCCTCTGAAGCAAACAGCAAAGCAAGTCTTATGCTCACACACAGCTTATCCATGCATGCAGCTGACACACAGCCCTGTAAGGATTGTTCCCATTGCATGGAGCTCCTGCCTTACTGTAAAGAAGGAGTTGTAGGGTCAGGAGAGCACCCAGAGATGGAGCTGCACATTTCTCTTTCTCCTCCAAGGGATACAGTCCCTTGGGAACACACACTGGCTTTTGGAGATACAGCCCCCTTCATAACTTATGGCAAGTTGCCTCAATATCCTCCTGGGTGCCTTCCTTTCCCCCGTGCAGCCATGTGGGACCCAGGACCAGTGCAAGGGCCATCCCCTCCCACAGCAGGTTTGGGGACAAGGATGGCTATAGGCACATCAGTCCTGATGTCCCCAGCTTCTCTGTGGGAGCTGATGCTGCAGGATCCAGGTTGCATTGTTGTGTAGAAAAACTCCCCTCCAAAGCTCTAACGTGGCTTCCAAGTCAACAGCAAATAAACTTGTGCAAAGAATGCTGAGTTGTAATGCTGGTCCCAGCTGGTTTGGGGAAATTGTTCTGTTGGAAACCATATTTCATGGTCTGTAACTGTGACAGAGTTTTCTGAAGATGGCCAAGCATTTGGGAACACTTCTCACTCCCTGGAAGCTAATGGCTGTTCCTCAGCATAGATTTACAAATTAATTGGAAAAAGAAAATTAGAGAAAGAGAAAAAAAATTTATTAACACTGCTCTTAATCATCAAAGCTTTAGCTGGAATCTACCTGGTTTTGCCAGCCCAAGCCATAACATGTAGTAGAGGACTGACAGTAGAAAAAACCAGAGAGAAGAATAAAATAAGAATGGGGCAAATGATGGTCTCACTTGCTCAGGAGCAACTCCATGACAGAAATAGCTACTCCACATTTATGTGGCTGGAGAAGCTCAACTCGTCCCAGTGCCTTCTCAACACTGAACACTTGTCCTGCCTTCAAATCTTTAGGACCTTCCCCTACCAAGTCTCCTGTCAAGCTCCTGTTGGTCCTGTTTGCATGATATATCAGGAAACATCTCTAAAACGAGACATCAGTCTACAGCATGGAATTCTCTCTGGGAAATAATCTGCTGTGCTGCAGGTTGTGTAGGGGAGATCTGCTACCATTCAAGAGCTGTCCCATTCAAAAACTGCTGAAGCAAAGAGCAAAAATTCTCCGAGTTAACCTTGAACTAAAGTCCCAACCAACACCGGGGAGCCCTTGTTTGCTAGAAGAGCCTCTTTTCAGTTAAGACTTTCATCCAAGGTTATCCGAACACTTGCAATCAAATGGCATTTTCTGCTATCATTAATCCTTGTGTCCTGGCCACATTCCAGTTCGAGTAACAACATTCTGCCAACCTAAATTCCTCCAGAGGTTCCAGTAGGATGGAATTTTCTTCTTCCTTTTTTTCCTCCATTTCTGGGTAGTTAATTCTCAACAGTGCAAAAGGCTGACCACCTTCCAACCCAGCAATGGCAGCACCTCTGTCAAGAGGAAAGTGGACCTTGAAGTAAGAAGGACCAAAGTCCTGCATGAAAACACATAATAATAAATGGCTTTTAAAACACTTGGGTGCTTTTCTTTTAAATTCTGGTATCAGTTGAAAATGTAGAGCTGGAATACTACTGACATCTCTGAGAAAGTTTATCGGCAATCCCAGCAATCAGAACAGAGAGGTGCCTTTTAAGCTGTAATCAATACACTTGTGACACAAATGAAAGGGAGATGTTACATAAGGAGTTTTTTCCACTGGAGAGAGCCCTGACAGCCAGTTATTGCACTGAGGAAAGGAAGTCACCCAGATGGACTCTCCGTCACACTAATGAAGCCATCTCATAACTGTAACAGAGACCTCATGTATCTGCTGTGACACTTAGCAAATCCGGGCATGAATAAATAACCAAAGTCCAATTGAATTAACCTCCAGCTGATCAGCCCTACTAAACAAATTATCCTAAACTCTGAACAAGATTAGAAGGACTGGCACAGGCCAGAATCATGTGGCAGGAGTGTTAATTCAGTTTAACAAGTTTAAACCTAATCCTCCAGTGTTCTCAGATCTCAGGGTTTCAGGGCAAACTAGTTCCAAAACGCTCTTGGAAGGGTTAGAAAAGGAGGCTCACATGAAGTCAAAAACAAAAACACGAGCTCAGCCTAGAGTCACCCAAAGATATAGAAGAATTGCAAATGCAGAGCAAAGAAGGATTTAGGCTGAGCATTTCTTACTGAGACAGAAGAGAGTAGGAAAATGACATTGATTTCCTCATGGAATATTCCAACCTCATTTCCAGGATGAAACTTTAAAAGTTGATAGCATATCTGCCTTTCTTAATTATCATGTTTCTTGTGCAGAAACAGGAGATAAGCACCTCTGAAATAAGGGACAATACTCCATTTTAATGCCATTTTCCCTGGTATATAATTGTATTTTCTTCTAAGAGTACATTTGTACAGTCCATCAAAAGCACAATTAAATTATCACAAACTTCAGTTCATTACTTAGAACGGCACTAACAAACAATTTCAGTACTTGTTTCTTTTTATGTTGATTCATAAAAGAATTTATGTGGTCAGTTAAAATTAACTTTGAACTTCAACTTTACCAGACTCAATATTTTGCAGGGCTTTAAAATATTAAATCTGCTTCCAAGAGGAAATATCTATTTGATTACTCTCTAGACACAGGAGATGTAGTAAACTCTACAAGTTTTCTGAAATGGAGATAACCAAGATTAGAATCTCTTCTAAAAACAAATTCCTGCATTATATGCACATGCCTCACAAAATCTTTCAAATTGCAGTAATCTTCATAAATATATTTCCAATCTTCTGTCATAGGTAAGTTCTTCAATAGAGCTCCCAGTTTCCTAAAATCTCACCCCTTTTCAGTGAGTCTTTCTTAGTACAGAAATCTGAGAATCTCTATAGCCCACTAAAGGACACCTGCCTGCATTCTCCTGCCTTGCCATGGAATGTCTCTATGCAAGGCTGACTTGGATTCTTCACTGTGGCTTACAACAGAACTTCAGTTTTACATGTTAAACTTATGCACCAGAGAGGATGATAATTTTGACTAGATGACAAACAAATTGAATGTACCAGAAAGAGACATTCAGACACCAGGCATTTCCACCATCTTCAATACCTTTGACGCCTATAAAGAACTTAAAAACCAGATGAGGCCAATCTTCATCTAATATTCAGGAGTAATTCATAATACCCAGAAATCATTTTGGTATTGTTTCATTGGTAAGGCATTGTTGCCCATTTTGTTGAGAACTGCCTTAATGCTTCCACGTAATTGAGTGCTGGAAAATGAACACCTCCTGTTAATTCTGAAACTTTTGTTACACAACCCTCAAAATGGAATCATGACTTGTCTACTGTGTACTTTGCTGTTATTTATGCAGTATATAAATGCAAGGTAAATATTTATTCTCATTTTCCACTGTGTGCACAGACTGATATCTCCAAAAGTTAACAGCAGCATTATGAACTGCAAATGATGACACATTGTCAAAGTTGAAACCATTTGGTTAGATGCCTCTTACATTTTCAAATATTCCCAATGTAATTTCATAACTGTCTTAAACATAATGAGGCAATGGATTTTTCCTCTTTCAACTGTGTAACAATGAACTACTATTAGAACCACTTTATTATTTCCAGAGTTTGAGGGATCAGTGGCCACAGAGAAAGTATGCCCTTTTCAACCAAGTTTTTAATTGTTTTCTCACTTGAAAGAGGAGCTAATTTATTACTGGCAGCACAGAAGGCATTTGTCTCATCAAGATACATCATTTTAACTGTGGGTGAATTCTAGACAACAACACTATTTAATTTGCTGTCACAATTAAGTGATTTATAGGACTGACTATACCATTAGCATCATACTAATACTCTGACATTCTCGTTACTTCTGCAAGAGCCATGGCGTTATTTTCTGTGCTTTCACACTTCTCAGGAACAGAGGGGTATGAGTTTTACTCTTAGAAGCTACGCCACAGTAATTTTTACAATCCACTCCATTTGCATGTTGTCTTCCATCTGACAGCCCACCACAAGCACCTGAAAATCTCCTACATAAACTATAGTGAGCTTTAAGGCAATTACTGCTGTCTTTACTATCCCAGGGAAATGATTCCTTTGGCCATTGCAGCAATACAAAGCTTCTGCTGCTCACAGAGTAGATCTGCTGATGGATGATACCATCCACAGGCGCTGTCATGGTTGTGATCTATGAAGGGCTGTTATTTGACAAATGAAAATTATGTAAACAGTACTCAAACTCAATCTTGCCTCATGATGACTCTGTCTGTTCCATACCCCCTGCCTACGTTGCCCAGAACAGCCAGCTGTTATCTCATGATAAATATTGAGGATAAAATTATCATCAGACAGCACCAGGTTGACTGCATGATGTAATCCTGACTCTTTTAGGTAGCTGGAGCTCTTTTAGCTCTCTTAGGTAGTCTGGAGTATTTCTGGAGGTGTATCTCACACATTTCCAGAATGTCATTTTCATTTAAGTGGTTGTCCAAATAATTTCTGGAGAAATTTTTGCAAAGAAATTTAAGATGTGCTGGTTTTAAGGGTACTGAATATAGGAAAACTACTGCTGTTTGAGATCAAGCACCCCAGAAACTGTTTGCAGCAAAGTCCTTCTGCAGGTGTGATTTGATTCACCCTTGCCATGCTCTGCAATCTCAGCAGGAGCCCCTTCCCAAAATTCTCCCCCAGTACCAATGTTGCTCCTTTCTCCTCTCAGCCCCATGGATCTGTAATCCTCCTCCCCCAGTCTGCAGAGCAGCTCAGAAAACACCAATGACACAGCATAAAAAAGTCCTACAAGCACTGGAGTACTCCTCTATTTATAGGTTGCTAAATCTGACTAAAAAAACACTTCCACACAGCACCAGTCAAATTGCTACCTAGATGTTTCCAGGCCCAGCCAGGGCATGCTGGCTTACTGCCATGTTTTTAAATCCTACCCTGTGCATTGAGCTTTCTCAGGAAAATCTGCTAGTGCTCATATGTGGGCTGTTACTATTGACACAAACATTAATGAACACTCCCATATTGCTTCCTTACTAAGCTGTAAGTGCAAGAAACCAAAACAATGGCATGACCTGACAGTCTCAGGCATGTAAGCACATCCAGCACTTCTATTTCAGATGTGCAGCTGAGTGCAGCTCACTCAGAAAGGGAACAATTTGGGTTTAAGTGTTATGTTTGTTTCTTCTTCTAAGACTATTCTTTTTGTTGGCTGAATACTACACTGGGAAAAACAATGTTTCATCAACAAAAAAATAGGTTAGAGTGGTTCTGCAATGCCTGATGGATTGGCTGAGCCCTCCTCTCACACAATCAATCAAATAAGAGATGTTCCATGCAGTAAGAGCCACGGGGACAACTTCAGAACAAAGCAAACCTCTTAGAATTGTCTCAGAATAAGAATTGATAATCTTGTTATCCAAGGGAGCACAGAAAAGGGGCCAACACACAAAAGAGCCAGAATCCCCTCATCTTCTTTCAAAATACAACCACATAAACTGAGAGCCTCAGAGCCTTAACTCTGAGATGCTGTTCAGGTATCACTTAATCCTGGACACATCTGAACTCCTCAGTGGCTCACACTCCAACCTTAGGCTCCCCTGCACACCTGATGTCCCATTTCTGCTCATGTGCAGAAGCAGCTGGGCTGTGGTTGTGTTTGGCAGGCTCACACCTATCTCAGGAGGAGCTCTAGAAACCCAGAGTTAAACCAACCAGCTTCAGGTGCAGCAGGGGTGGCTCCTGCCTGCGGACAGTTGGGTTCAAAGCCGCGTTTCCACTCTGCACCGAAGTCTCTCAGCTGACTGCAGAGAGCCAGCCAGGGAGACCCGACTGCTGGGGCTGAACAGCCCCAGGTGTGCTCCGCTCCTCGCCTCCCCCAGGGCCTCGATTCATTATTATTTTCTGAACACAGTCTCTTCCAGACTAATTAAATGCAGTGGGGATGGCTATTTACAAAAAATCAAGGAGGTGAATTTCTGCCGTTCCTTCTACTTTTACAATGGCCCCATAGAGAGAGCCCTCACACAACCCTGCACCACCCACACCCCCGACCTTGCTGTGACAGTAATAACGGGAAGAAGAGCGTTCTGATATTGTCTGGCACAAGGAATGTACTCACAGGCAGCTCCTCTTCATGCACCTGATTTGTAAGAAGGGTCAGAACAGTTCCCAAGCAGCTCCTGCATCAGGGAGCAAACTAATTCCTTGCCACTCTCCTTGGCTGCGCAGCCCAGAGTCCAGCTGCACCCGAGGTTCCAGCTCACAGTCTATATTCTGCATCATAAAAGATACAAGAGAGAAATCTAAACTAGAGAAGTAATAACCTGTAAACTAATAAACCAACCCAGCACTTTGATAGTGAGGCGCTCCCCAGAGCAGGGATTATTAATGGGTGTCCTGAAACACTGTGTGTCTGTGTTCGAGAGTAGTGGGGAATATTTCTGAAGCTCTGTGGATCTTACACATTTGTTCTTATAAAATCAATTCAGACAAATGCAAAGACTAATATAAAAGCAGCTTCCTTCCAGTCTACACACACAGAGGCACTTAAGCAGTTTAAAAAGAAAAGCAGTACGAAATTGCTTGAATAAATAATAATAAAGGTATTAAGCTGCAACATTAGGAGTAGTTTTGCTTGTCAAAGTATGGGGCTGCACAGTCATTGATTTTCTCTTATAATTGAGATAGTGACATGCATGACTTATGTTTCTTCGCAGCGAGAGCATGGGAATGGAAGAAGGGATCTTGAAATCCTGTGAAATCTCCAGCTGAGGATTTGATGGCTCTGAAACTGCTGTCAGTCTCGATTCTTTATTTCCCTCGAACCGTAAAACGAGTTATATTAACAATCTGTTATGATGAAAGACAGTTTATGAAGCTGAATGTAATAATGTTTGCAATGTGATCAGGGATCTGTGGAGGAAAGGTGTTACAGAAACCAGGAGTGTGAGTATGGATACAGATCCTTCTCAGCCAGAAATGCTGGGAAGCACATGACAGGCAGACAGACCCTCTGAGGAAAGGTCCCATTACCCATCCTGGTTTGTATTCTCAAATCCTCATCCCCTGCCTCAGTCATACAGACAACAGGAGTCTTGCCTAGCTCATTTCTTTAATGTATTCACCTTCAGTGATGAGGATTCAGGGCTCAGTTACTTCAGCTTGCTATATCCCACCTCAGCTACATGCCAAAATGAGACATCCAATTGACTGAAACTGTGAAAGGCAACTTTTCTTTTGTCCCAAACTAATGCAAAACAACAAAGAATGATGTTTCCATGTAAATCTGAATTTACAGTGGACTCCCCTTGTTCTCCTGTCATGGAAAAAATAAAATTAAGTCTGGCAAGGATGGCAGGAAGAATCCAGTCCTTTATGTCCTGAAGTAAAGTTAGTCTCTGGAGAAGGCAGAGCAGGAATAAACTTCTTTAAGAATCAGGAGGTTTTACTGACAATAGCTGCTATTATCTCTGTCAAACAGGCAAAGCCTCGAGTGATTGTGGTAAGCAAGAAATAGGAATGCTGTTTATTCAGTGCTGGAAAACAGACTATTTGCCAGACTGCAGAGTACCGAAAAGGTATCGAGTCTCTCTGTTTGAATTAACCACAAAAATAACCCGCTGAATTAAAAGCTTTTCCATGGTCCTCTGCTGCTCTCTAACGGTGCCTAAAAGCATTCTCAGCACAAAGTCCATGTGTTCCTCCTATAATCAAGTTTTACCAAAACTTTTAAGCAAAACAAACAAAATAAGTACTCACGAGGTCCTTCAGAGATGGTACCTGAACAGATAACCCACAGGTCAGGTAGCTATTGCTGTACCCATGGCCAGGATATTTGGGATGTGGTGAGGATGCTGGTAAAGGAGAGCTAAAACATGGGAATGCTGGTTTTGACTGTATTTTAGATGCAGCAATTGCATTAATCTGGGGAATGCCAATTTTCACGGTTTGTATAGATTAGAATACAAAACTTGTATTCATGAGCACCAGTATTTCAAAGGAAAAAAATACCACCGTATTAATTGGATATAATTAATAGAAACTAATGTTTTCACCTGGGACAGACACATTTAGTTTCACTCTCCTCACACAGATGTCTTTATTTCATCCTCCAGTACAGCTCCATCGGGCATCTGCCAATGCTCGCTCAGTTTTGGCAAGGCCACTTCCATGACCAAAATCAGCCTTATTTTCATAGAATCACAGAATGGTTTGGGTCGGAAAGGACCTTAAAGCTCATCTCATTTCACCTTCTCATGGGCAGGGACACCTTCCACTATCCCAGGTTGCTCCAAGCCCTGTCCGGCCTGGCCGTGGACACTTCCAGGGATGGGGCAACCACAGCTCCCCTGGGCATCCTGTACCAGGGCCTCCTCATCCTCACAGGGAAGTTCTTCCTATAGCCAACATAAATTTCCTCCCTTTCAGCTTAAAAGCATTCACCTTGTCCTATCTCTGTATGTCTATGCAAAAAGATTTCTCCTTTACACAAGCCCCCTTTTTAAGCCACTTTTATTTAGATGGGAAAGCACGCTCAGGATCGGTGTGGCCTAACAACACCCACTAGTGGGAGCGATCGTATCCCATGGGGAAACGGAGATAAAAGGAAAAATAATATTTACAGCCCTTCTGGGGCCCTCAGGGTCACCTGTCCCCTCACACACCACCCCCTCATGGCGCAGGGGGGTCCTGCCCTGTGACTCCTCCTCATCTCCCGGAGTGAAACGGGGAGAAACCGGGCAGAGAGACCGGACCGGGGGAAGGGGATCATCCCCCGAGAAGGGGTTCATCCCACAAAAGGGGTTCATCCCCGGGGAAGGGCCCTGGTCCGGCAGCTCTGTCCGGGGCCAGGGCCCGTGAGGAGAGCGCGGGGGGGGCGGACATGGCGCCCTGCAGCGCGCGAGCGCGGCGGGTAATGGCGGCGGCGCTGAGGGAAGGGGAGGGGACAGCCCGTGAGGGCAGCGGCTGCCCTGCGCCATCGCCCCCCGCCGGCGGCGGGAGNATGTCTCTCTCAGGAGAAGCCTGGTGGAGCCAGGGTGGAAAGCAGGGCTCGAGGTTTCCCCCTCGGTACCTCGTTAGCGGGGCCCCTGTCAGAGGCAGCGGGGTCGTGCGGGGGCAGTGATGCCATCGCTGCGGGGCTGCGAAGTCCCCCCCAGTCAGGGTGCGGGTTTTGCGCTTTAATTAACTTAACCGTGGGTTTCTCAAATTATGGGAGGGATTCGGCCTTTCTGTAGCCCGTAGCGAATGTTTTAAATCTAATATTGTTATACTGTTGTTCTTTTTTCGGAAGCGATGGAAGCGAGTCCCATCGTGACGTCCAAGCAGCGAGAGGAGGTGGTGCACGGGGTGCCCACGGAGGTGGTGTGCACGGCTTTCTCCAACTCGGTCCTCGTGGTGGTCACACAGTACGGCAAGATGGGCACCATCGTCTACGTGGACCCCAACACCATCGGCGACAACGTGGGCAGGCCCTCGCTCACCACAAAGGTGCTGCTGGGCAAGGATGAGGTGAGGTGAGAGCGGATGCGAAGCGCAGAGGCAGCGAGGATAAGGGGGAAATGTAGTAGGTGGGGCTGTGCAAGTTGCCAGGGAGTTGATGAATCACGGCAGTTAAGCAGTGTTTGAATAGTGATAAGATTAATTTTAAAATGAGGAAAGAGGGGCTCATCAGAAAAG
>VYXF01006257.1:542791-577305 GCA_013397295.1 Polioptila caerulea | reverse complement strand
GGGCCTGGCAAGGGTAGGGGCGGTGAGGGCCGCGGCCCGGCGGGATGCGGGGTGGCTGTGTCCCTGTCTCCATGTCTCTCTCAGGAGAAGCCTGGTGGAGCCAGGGTGGAAAGCAGGGCTCGAGGTTTCCCCCTCGGTACCTCGTTAGCGGGGCCCCTGTCAGAGGCAGCGGGGTCGTGCGGGGGCAGTGATGCCATCGCTGCGGGGCTGCGAANATCGCTGCGGGGCTGCGAAGTCCCCCCCAGTCAGGGTGCGGGTTTTGCGCTTTAATTAACTTAACCGTGGGTTTCTCAAATTATGGGAGGGATTCGGCCTTTCTGTAGCCCGTAGCGCATGTTTTTAATCTAATATTGTTATACTGTTGTTCTTTTTTCGGAAGCGATGGAAGCGAGTCCCATCGTGACGTCCAAGCAGCGAGAGGAGGTGGTGCACGGGGTGCCCACGGAGGTGGTGTGCACGGCTTTCTCCAACTCGGTCCTCGTGGTGGTCACACAGTACGGCAAGATGGGCACCATCGTCTACGTGGACCCCAACACCATCGGCGACAACGTGGGCAGGCCCTCGCTCACCACAAAGGTGCTGCTGGGCAAGGATGAGGTGAGGTGAGAGCGGATGCGAAGCGCAGAGGCAGCGAGGATAAGGGGGAAATGTAGTAGGTGGGGCTGTGCAAGTTGCCAGGGAGTTGATGAATCACGGCAGTTAAGCAGTGTTTGAATAGTGATAAGATTAATTTTAAAATGAGGAAAGAGGGGCTCATCAGAAAAGTATGTGCGCTCGTCTGCTCTTGGACATAAAAGTTTAAGTAACCATGAGTGGTTTGGCGATCTGCTGTTTTGTGTCCTGCAGGATATGGATTGCTTCTGCATGTTTATGGAAAGTTTGATAAAGCTCTGTTGATTTAAGGGTTGCAAGATTAAATATGCAGCCATTGATAACCTTTTTGGGTTTCTGTTCCAGAGAATTTGTTTTCCTTTTCAGGTCTGTTTTCCCACCCCCATCCTTCCCCATCTATGCCAGCTAATGGACTTTAGTTGCCCACTCCCAAGTGTGCCTGCCAGCACCTTCCCTTGATAAAGTTTAATTTGTTTTGCTTCAACAAAATGAGGTTTTTATTGACCATTTCTCAAAGCTAGAGAGAAAGCAGAAGCAAATGTGTTTCACAAAGCATCAACTGGTCAAACATTAAAACAAAGTTACAGAGCTCCAAGACTATGAGGCTTTCCATCAGGGTTGAAGCTTTCACATTTACTTGCTAGCTTTAACTGGAAGAGCTGTAGCAACACAAGTTCCTGATTCTATCCATGACTTCCCCTTGTGGAGTTCTTTCTCTTGAGTGATAGCCTTCCCTTTTTGGAAAGGCAACTTTTTCCTTTCTCTGCTTTTCCTTTCTCTCCTTTCCTTACTCTGCTTTGGTATCTGCTAATGCTGACTGCCTCCACCCCAAGTTTATTTTGTGTTTTATTTGGAAATGGGAAGTGCTATGTTTACTTTGCTCCATTTTATTTTTAAATAATTTCAACTAACTTAACTGATCTAAACTTCAAGAAAAGACTTTCACTAGCTCTGCGCTTTCCTGCTTGTCACTTGTCACATCATTCTTTGGGATGTTGCACACTTCCAGACAGCAGCTAAAATCAAGCAAACTCATTCTTCTGGCAGATACACAACTGTGGGTGTAAATAAAACCTAGACAAGCTGGGTGGTTAAAAGCTGTGCTGGGTGAGGTTGAGACTGGACATTAGAAAACACCTTTTCACCAAGAGGGAGGTCAGACACTGGGACAGGCTTGAGGTGGCTGATGCTGTGAGCCTGACAGTGTCTAAGACAATCCCCTGAAATAATGTTTTAACTTAGTCAGCTCTGAGTTGATCAGGCAGTTGGACTAGGTGTCATTGTAGGTGCCTTCCAAGTGAAATAGTCAATGCTGTTCTGATCTATTCTTGTCAAAGAAACCTCTTGGAAAAGGTTATATCCCTTTTTTGCCTCCTTCAGCCTCATTACTTATTTCTGGTTTTCATTATTCTATTAAAATAAAAAGCAACATGTCTGTAACACCAAGCATACAAAAACTGTGTATATAACACCATTTGGGAGTCTCTAGGAATTACAAAAATAACAGCTTTTTCCCTGAGCTTGTCAGTGGAACATCCCCTCTTCAGAACAAGTTTTAAACAAAAAAAACTGTACTTGCAAATTTCTTTAGAAACCTGGCTGTGAAGGAAATAAAGGCATTTGGATCCACAGCATTTCATATAATTTAACACTGGTGCCATAGTTCAGGTGGGAGGATTATGGAAGGAAAGATTCTCCATACTGAGTTTCCAAGTTTTCCAGACAGTGCTGAACTCGAGGGCAGCTCCAGTGAAGTTGTTTCAGGGTGGTGTGGGTGGCTGGCACAGTCATGGGACCAAACTCTTCCCTTTTAAGCTGGTTGAGAAAGTGCTTTCTAAAACTCCCTGTCCCATGACTTGCCTTTGCTGACCATGTTTGAGCTGCCCAGCAAACATCAACCTATGTCAGTCTTAAGTCCAGGATCAACAGGTTCCCTGCATCACTCCAGGACTCCTCCTCTCCTAACTCCTGCAGGAGGGCTCTCCCATCTGTAGGAACGTACATCTTTGTCCATCTCTGTATCCCTTTGTTTTTCAGCCCCTCGTTCACGTTTGTGCCAAAAACCTGGTGGCATTCGTGTCGCAGGAAGCTGGGAACAAACCTGTTCTCCTCGCCATGGCTTTAAAGGACAAGACCATGGAAGGAATACAGGCTCTACGAGAAGTGATCCGAAGCTGCCAAGTGTGGTGAAGTTGTGCCATCTGGATTCAAGGAAATGATCTTGAGTCCATGACTCATCACCACCTATTTAAAAGGACTAGAAATGAAAACGTTGGAATGCCTTTGTGGTGGTTTTGGACGTCTTGAGGAATTTCATGAATTTTTCTCTACTGTGTAGAACATTTGTGGGTTTTGTTACTGGGACAGGTTTGCAAGACCATATAGACAGTGGTGAGACGAGAGCAATTGTCTCAACATAGGAGAGAAGTGCTACTTTTACCATGTTGGGTGGGTCATTTATTTGGGAAAGGCTTGGCTCTGCACATGTGTCCTGAGGAGCAGCAGATGCCAAGCTCTGTAGCTGCACCGTACCGCAAAGGGGGAACACCCAGTGCAGAGGGAATAAAAGAAACATCATCAAATCAAATTTTACCTGTTTTCTTTTTTGTTCTGTGAGAATCACTTCGATTGAAATACAAGCCTTGGTAAAAAAATCAACAGTTGTATAATGGGAAAGATTTTCTTGCCTTTTTTAAGGAAATAAGTCCTAGATGGCTGCTTTTGTCCTTATGTCCATTCCTTTCTGGATGTAGTCTGAATTAATTTTCTGCTTTCACTCTGATTTTAAAGAGAGGCAGATAATGATGCTCTGCAAATTTCATGAAAGCTGATGTCAGGGTGGAAGACAGGAACCCAAAGTAGTGGTAAGAAAATAATCTCTGCCACTGGATTACATGGTACCAACACATGGGAGAAATCATCCATAGGCTGATCACCTGCAATGAGCATCTGTCTTAGGAGACGTGGGGACAGAGGGTTTGAGGGGTTACACAGGGTTGTCTCTGCCAAGTCATTTACAAAAAGTGTCAGATTAAGCTGTATGAGCTGATGCCAAGATTAATAGCCAGACTTTTGCCTTTTGCTTGGAAACCACATTTGTTTTTACCTCTTGTAATAATCAGCAAGTAGTAAATTTTTGAGTGAGCTGTTACACACTTTTGTCACTTATAAACTTGACAACACAGATGAGGGCCAGGTCTTGGATTCTGGGCAGGGAGGAGTTCTGCTAAGACCAGTTGGTACAGCAGAATCAGCACAGAGCCTGTGCCCGCCCCATGGTGATCCAGCTGCCAGGCCATTTCTGCTGCTAAAAAATCCCCTACAAGTAAAAAAGCAGAAAATGGATTTCGAAAGGACTCTTTTCTCTGAAGTAAGGGTTATTTAGAGCATTTAAAGGGATTATGAGAAATGAAACTCTTTTTAAAAAATACATTCAAACACTGCAGGCTTCCAGCTGCCCTTGACAAGAAACTTCATCTAAAAATAATTTTCCAAACTGTGCTTCCAAGAATCAAAGATTCGCATCTGTCAGAACTATAAATTTTTCCTCTTTTACACTTCCCTTTTTTTTGTCTAGGAAGGCTGAGAGAAGCATGTGGAATTAGTTATTGTCAGTCTTGGTTTGCTAGTAGGAATTCTCTCCCTACACAAAACTGGTGTTCTTACTGTGTCCATAGCTCCAGCAGCTTGTGGAAAACATTCATGAATTAGCAAATTGGGTGGAAATTGCATCTTCCACTGTGGTGATACAGTGGCATACCACTGCTGTGCCCCAAAGAGCTGTGTTACTACCTAAAAGCCAGGCACAAGTTAAGCACCTTCATTTCCTGGCTGTGTATGTGCCACCCAGGTGTGCACAGGGCAGTGGGTGAAGAAAGGACATGGAAACCTCTCTGATTTGATGCTCAGAACCAGGACAGACTTACCTTGCTGCCTTTTCACGTGTGATAAATTAGAGCACGAGCAATTGGTCCTTCGACTTTGCTCCTCTCTGCTGCGCAGTAAACCAAGGGGAAGGCCTGTCCAAACAACAGGCACAAGGTGCCACCAGCTGCCTGCCTTTTAGTCATTACTCTCCTCCAGGTAAGAATTAATTCCCAATTGCTGGGAAAGCTGCCTCTGCCAGCCAGGCAGAGCTCTTGCCCTCGGCCTCAGGACGTGTGCTGGGCGGGGGGCAGCGGCGTCGGGCGCACTGCAGCTTTCCATCCGTGTTTGCTTTGCGGGCGTGGGTGCCGGACTGGAAAGGTAAGTTGGGCAGCTTTTCTGCGGGATCCCAAGCCCGACCTGCTGCTCCAGCTCCCGCGGGGCCCGGGGCGCAGGGAGGACGCTGGCTGGGTGAGCACAGCGAGGGGGTGCTGGTAAGGTAAGCGGGGCGCGGGCGGGGCCCGGGGCACAGCAAGGGCCACTCGGGGGCTAGCAGGGAGAGTGGGGCGCTGGTGGGAAAAGTGGGGTGCTGGTGGGACCCGGGGAGCTGCGAGGGCCGGTGGGAGGCTGGCAGGGAGAGTGGGACGCTGACGGGGCCCAAGGCAAGTGGGACACTGGTGGGACCCGGGAGCTGCGAGGGCCAGCGGGAGGCTGACGGGGCCCAAGGCGAGTGGAGCACTGGTGGGACCCGGGGAGCAGCGACAATAACTGGGGCAGTGTCAGGGCCCGCGGCCAGCAGGCGGGCAGGGCTGCGAGGGTGTCCGGAGGAGGAGTCTCCAGCCGTGCAGGTGGAGGAGGGCACGGGGGATGCGGAGGCAGGTGCACGGCAGCCAGACTCCCTCCCGGAGGAGCCCCGAAGGGTGAGTGGGGCCCTTGGGGGTGCACAGCAGCTGGGGAAACCCCACAATTCAGGGTTGACCCGGCCATTAGTCCTGAGCACCTGTGGGAGCCGCTGGGAGGGCAGAGCCTCCTCTAAGAGCCCTGTGCCTGCGTCATCCACTCTTCCAGATGGGCTTCAGGGAGGGCTCGATGCTGCCCTGCCGTGATTTGTAGTTGTGTGCTGTAGGTCCTTCCTCCTGAGTGGCCTGATGGTGGTGTGGAGAGCCTGGTGCCGTAAATAACCCAAGTGTCCTGGCTTTATCTGAAATCAATCCGGAGGAAAGGCATGTCTCCTGCTCTGGTGGGGCTAAGCCCGGATGCCCCCCTCCCCGAGCTGTGGGTCAGAGATCTCAGAGGCACTGCTGGTGGGCTGCGAGGGCTCACCTTTCCCAGCTGACTTGTTTCACCCCACAGGGGGCTGCCGCTGAGATGGGGATTTGTCCTAGGTGCTGCTGGACACAGGGAGAGACGTGAGCTGGGAGTCTGGGCTCTGGCAGCCTGCAGATGGAGGGGAATCCCTAGCAAGGTGAAAAGCGCCATTTGCAGGTGGCCTGCCTGAACACAAGCTTCACTGCTCAGTTTATCTTCTCAGTTCTCACTTAGCATCTCTAATATCCCAGGGAGTGTATGTAACAGGTAGACACTGTATGGCAGGTACCTGCAAGGTGTCTGAAAACAGACAGATTGGATATGGCTCAGTCCCACCGAGGAGCTGAATTTTGCAGCTGATATTCCCGGTGTCTCTTTGCTGCCTTTGTTTTGGAAGCAAATGGGTCTGTAACTGCATTGAATTGCCTGACTACCTTGCACGGCCGGGATCTAATTACCTGTGGAGCTGGGAGCCCTGTCTCCGAGCGCTGCTGAGGCTTTTGCTTTTAATGACTTGCTCTGCCGTGTTCAGTGTGACAATGTCGGGGAGGCTGCCAGGACTGGCTGTTGGCACCACCGTGCTCACACCGCGATGGCTGGGAAAGTTAATAGGAGATGGGATGTCTTGGGCCAAGCATCTGTGGCACAGCACCGGCTTGAAAACAGAATAAATGGATCTAGTGAAGAGCACACTGCCATGTCTTGGGGAGTAAGCTGGATCTCTAGAAAAGTGACTAGAAAAACGCAGCTAGAAAGAGTGAGCTTTCATCCTGCTCTGTCATGATGCTCTGGCAGAGGCAAAAGTGTGGCTAAATTCAGCCATTTAACCCCAGCCAGCAGCATGGCAGCCCCCAGAAAGGGTGAGGAGTGATTGGGAACTGGGGCACAGCCGGACTCTCATCTCCCTCCTCGTGCCACAAGCTATCTCTGTCCTCCCGTTAATGTTTACAAGGCAGGTCTGGCAACATCCGAGTCTGTCCAAAGACCAGATCCCGCCCCGGCTTTCCCGGGATCCTTTTTCCTGCTGGCCGGGGCAGGACCACAGGACGGTGGGCAGGGAGGAAGAGCGCGGCTCCCTGCTGCCTGTGTAACACAATCGGCCCCGCTGTCGCTGCAGCCAGCCCCAGCTCCGCTCCCCGCTGGCGGCACAGGTACTCCGGGGTGAGCTCCTGGGGCCCCGCCAGCTGCCGCCCGGGCATCTCCGCTTACACGCCACTGCTGCCAGGCAGAGCCAGGGAAAGGTATTTTTAGGGCTGTTGATCTGACACCAGCTGAGTTTCCTCTCCTCTGAGGTTGGGGTTCGGTGAGAGGGCAGAACAGGGAACCGCAGGGTCAGCTCTTGCTTTGGTTTGTTTTCAGTGTTTAATTGGACCGAGGTCATTCCCTACCACTCTTATCCATGGCAGGTATTTTTATGCTTCTCTCCAGTTCATGCTTACAGTTTTACCCCAGGAGATAGTTACCCAGCAGCTAAAATATTTATTAACAATACACTGAGAAGCATCTATATTGTTAGAGTTCAGCTTGCAGGTTGTTGGTTTTTTAAACTGGAATTGTTATACTTGGGAAAAAGCAGCTTTCCAGAGATTAGCAGAAAGAGGACCCAAACATGGCAGTTTATGCATCTGTTGGCCTTGAGATATGAAGCTGCCCTATAAATAATTGCTTATTATTAGGTTGGTCCTTGCTGTCTGGAGCCGCAGGGTACACGGTGTCCGTATGCCCAGCCACCCTCTGCACCAGGAATGCTCAGTGCCTTGGGGCAGCCGGCTTCCCGGAGCACACACTGAGCAGGGAGATGCCATAGCACTCCAGCAACCCCAAAGGGCAGCAGCTCTGCCTCTGGCATGGCAGGCTTGCTCCCTTGTGCTTAATTTGGGTGCAGGAGGGACTGCTGCCTGTCCTTCAGGTCTTGGGCTTGGCACCACTGGCACACTGACAACCCCACAATCCCAAAATAATTGAGTGAAGAATGTGGATGACACCAAATGTCTGGTTTCTTGGGCAGCCCCAGGCTTTGCCCTCAGTAGGCCACACATGATGAGCCAAATTTGTGGGGGGAACTGGTGTTTCCTGGGCTTCCAAGGAAGATGACATAAGTGTCCTGATGGCTTGTTGGTAGGGGACTCTTTATTATCCTGGGTGAAGGATTGGTTTTACCCTTAAGTCTCTGGTTTCTGATGGAAAAGGGTCCTGAGCCATAAGTGTGAACTCACAGGGGTGCAAATATGCACAGATCATTCCCTTTCAAGTGGGAGTGATTCCTGAAAAAGCAAGGAGCAAAGCTGGGAAGGAGAAATGTGTCTTTTGGGAGACATGGAAACTGCATAGACCTCCTCAGGGAAAAGAGGGTCTGCTCTTGAAGGATATTTGCATTTCCTGCTGGGACAAGCAGACCCAATCATGGCAAAGGGGCTGGTTTGGGTGAGCGACACCCTGGAAAAACCCTGTGGAGCAGATAAACCTCACAGGAGGTTTGTACATACTGCACGGGCTGGGAAATCTGCTGGGACCTTCCCTGTCACCAGCTTACCTTGCTCCTGCCTTCCTGTACCACTCCCCTTCCCTCTCCCTCCCTGCAGATGAGTAATGCCACACATGCTCTGCCCTCTCCTGTGGCACCTGACACGGCGGGGCCTGGCACAGCAGCCAGGTTGGCCTCAGCTCCCCCATTCTCAGCTGTTGCCCTGCTTATGGCTGCCCACAACAACTCCCAGGACAGCCAGCAGCTTTTCCTGACCACGACAGCGGCGCAGGTCATCTCTGGCATCTTCGTGTGGTCAGCACTCATCGTCACCTTCCACCAGGTATGGGCTGCAGCAGAGATGGGGCTCAGCACAGGGGCTGACATGAGACGAAAACTATCGATTGCCCCCAAGTCCATTGCAAATCTCTCAGCTCCAGATAAGTATTTCTTCCTGTTGCTGCCCAGAGGCGATATCCCTGCTGTCAGATGCTGGCAGCTCATAAGGATGGACTTTGCCCACACTCTCCCCAGATGGTTGCCAGAGCCAGGAGAGGCTTCAGGGCATTGGCACTGCCCAGAGGCAACACCCAGTGGGGTGTTTGGGGTGTTTGGGGTGCACAGCACCAGCTGCCCTGAGGCATACCCCAAGTGGGCATGGTTTAGGGGGCTGTGCAGGTCTGTGCTGCTGAAGGCAGCCCTGGGGCAAGCTGCTGTCTCCAAGCACTGGGATGGGGCTGCACAGGGGAGGGCACATTCCTCACACAGCCCAGGGAAAGAGCCTGATTTCCAAATGCTTTCATGCAAGGGATTGGGGATCCCAGGGACTGGGATGGAGCCTGTTGTGTGTCTTCACTGTGATGGGTCTGTGGTGGAAAGCTGGCAGAGCTCTGAGAGAGGAGGGCCAACACAGCACCTCTGTGGGCTTGGGGGCACCTCTAGTTCCCATCCTGACCTGTGGCAGCCACAACTCTGCATGTTGGGCACTTGGCAGATCTACACACACCTGAGGAATTACACCATCCCCAAGGAGCAGCGCTACATCATCCGCATCCTCTTCATCGTGCCTGTCTATGCCTTCGACTCCTGGCTCAGCCTCCTCCTCCTCGGCAGCCACCAGTACTACGTCTACTTCGACTCGGTGCGCGACTGCTATGAAGGTGAGCACAGCATCTGCTCAGCAGGGAGGCTGAAGGCAAACTGGGGCTCTCATCCTGCTGACCTGTCTCGGGAGCATCTTGGATTGTGAAGTGGCAAATCTCCATCGCTTTTGCTTCCCACTCTCCCTTCCTCAATGCAGAAGTTTTCCCCTTCCTTCTCTGTTGGCAGCAGGGAGGGGATGCCACAGAAACACGAGTTGGTGCCTTTCAGACACAAGCTTGGAGGGATCCACCACGGTCCTGGGAAAGAGGTTTTCTGGCTGTCTGTGGGATAGAAGTGCAGCTTCTCCAAAACACGAGGCAGATGCACCCAAGAAATCGAGGAGTTGGGGTGTGTTGAAGTGCAAGGGAAACTTGTCAGGATTAAGGCTGTGTTTCTACTTTGTTCCTCTCTTCCCCAGGAACTAAGTTGTGTAGGCATTTGCATCACTTCAGGTTTGGAGTGTATAAAAAAATAAGTGGTAGGGATGTCCAAGAAAACAGTTCAGGACCTGCTCCTCGCACAATGGCCACCAGCCATTTGTGCTGCCCCTTAGCAATTTTGAGGTACTTCCATGCAGAGGGTCCCTGGATAGACTGTGTGTGCCTAGAGGAGCTGCTGTGTCTGTAATGAACTCTGTGCACATAGTGCGATGTGTCTGACTCCACTTGGAAGTCGGGTGGATTTGACCTGCTGCTGCTCTCACTGGGCTCCCACCCACCAGCATCCAAATCTTGAAGCAGTGCTAGGTTGGATGAGGAAACACCTGAACAGGAAGGAATGCAAGATGGAACAACCCCCTCCAGGACTTCCATCAGTCTTGCTGATCATGTCTGCCCTTGCCTTGGCAGCTTTTGTGATTTACAGCTTCCTGAGCCTGTGCTTTGAGTACCTTGGAGGGGAGAGCACCATCATGACAGAGATCCGAGGGAAGCCCATTGCGTAAGTCCCAGCATCATGCAAGTTCCTTCCCTACCCACTTTTCCCACCCAGCTCCCCCAATGGCATCCCCTTGCTGTCTGCTTCCAGGTCCAGCTGCTTTTACGGGACCTGCTGCCTTCAGGGTATGTCCTACTCCATCGGGTTCCTGCGCTTCTGCAAGCAGGTGGGTACCCGATGGGGAGCGTCGACTCCACTTCCCTCAGATGAGGGCTCTTTGGGTGGCAGGTTCCTTCTCCACTCCCCTGCCAAGGGGGGTTAGCTTCATTATTCTCCTAAGATGCTGGATTTGGAGGCTTTTTTTCCTCTGAGGGAGGCAGGTCACCAGCTTGCTGGCACCTGGCCAGAAGCAGGGCTGCTTGCTGTCCTTGCCTCTGACTCACTGCTGAGTCAGGGTCTCCTCCCACTGCAGAGCTCAGATTGCCATCTCTATCCAGTCCCAGGTTAGCCTGGATGCTGTCTCACTCTCCTGGACTGCACTCTGGGCTGAATCCTACCACCCATCTGTCCCCAAGCCCTCTGGTCCCCCCACCTTGGACTAGCTATGCTGCCTTTCGGGAGCTGCCTATTCTGGAAGCCCCACTCCCTCTCATCTGCAGACCTTGTGCTGGTTCATATTTCACCCCGCAGCACTGCTCCCTCCTCTGTGTGTGTGTCCCTGGAGCACAGGGGTGGGATGTGGGGAGTGGGATGTCCTGCAGCCTGTGGTACACCATGTCTCTCCCCTGTGCAGGCCACACTGCAGTTCTGCATTGTGAAACCCCTCATGGCAATCGTCACCATCATCCTGCAGGCATTCGGGAAGTACCACGATGGAGACTTCAAGTGAGGATGCTGGGTGGGGCTGGGGGGTGAATGGGAGAGGATGGATCCCTGCTCCATCACCAGTGTTTCCTGCCAGTCTCCCCAGGAAGTGGTCCATGGATAGTGAGCACTGTGAGCCCAAAGTGCTGGGGAATGGAGACTCACTGCCCCGAAACAATAAAGGGACAAAACTCCTGTGAGCCATAATAAGTAAAATAATAAATAAAATAATAAATAATAAAAAAAGGAGGTCCCACCAACAGAGGAGAACAGGGCTACCTCTGCCCTCCTCCTCCTCCTGGGCTGTGTTCTCCCCCACAGCAAAACTATGCACCCTCCTCTTCCCCATTTGATCTCTCTTTGCCCCCAGTTGCAGTTGCTTTGCTCCCCACAGCCTGGGGCAGCAGCTCTCTCTGTCTGTCTGTCCACAGTGTCCACAGTGGATACCTCTACATCACCATCATCTACAACTTCTCCGTCAGCCTGGCCCTTTATGCCCTTTTCCTCTTCTACTTCGCCACCATGGACCTGCTGCGCCCGTTTGATCCAGTGCTCAAGTTCATCACCATCAAGGCTGTCATCTTCCTCTCCTTCTGGCAAGGTGGGTCCCACCATGGACACCCAGCGCTTCTCCTCCCACACCCCCACCTGGATCAGGTGCAGGAGCAGAACTGATCCCTTTCCCTTCCCCCCACCCAGGGACACTGCTGGCAATCCTGGAGAAATGTGGGGTGATCCCTGAAGTTCAGATCATTGATGGGAAGGAGGTGGGAGCTGGGACAGTGGCTGCTGGCTACCAGAACTTCATCATCTGCATTGAAATGTTCTTCGCTTCCATTGCCCTGCGCTATGCATTCACCTGCCAGGTGTACAGGGAGAAGAAAGAAAACTCAACAGGTACCTCTTCCTCACTTCTTCCTTTCTTCAGTGACTAAGGAAAGAGGAAACTTCCCTTATTTTATTAGTATCCCATTACCAATGGGATGCTAAAAGCTGCTGAAGGAATTACTTTATCCTGTGCTCCCTGCATTTCTTCTCCCTCTTCCCTCATGACACCCACAAGCTAAAACAAGGGGGCAAGTAAGGAGACCTTGGTGTGTCTGGGCAGGATTGGGGGATGGTGTTATTACCTACATGTGGTTGGAGAGGATCTATCCTCTTTGGAACATGGAGCTGGGATTGCCTTCCTTCTCCTTGGAACCACAAGCTGACATGGCCCACAGTGAACCCTGGATCTTGAATTTCTAAGGAAAAGCGTCTTGGATCACTTGGGCTGGTTGATTGTCTGCTGTCCCATCACCCTCCTGCTCTCCCTGTTTTGCAGCAAACCTCGCCCCGATGCAGAGCATCTCGAGTGGGCTGAAGGAGACCATCAGCCCCCAGGACATCGTGCAGGATGCCATCCACAACTTCTCGCCCGTGTACCAGCAGTACACCCAGCAGTCAATGCAGGAGGCAGAGCACAAAGCACCGGGGCAGAACGGGCACACGGCCTCCAAGATAGATGGACAGAGCAGCAGGAAGAGCAAAAATATTGAAAAGAGAATGCTAATCCTGTCAGATGAGGAGCTGTAGAGCAGAAGAGATGCTGACACTGAAGAGATTTTAACCCATGCAAAGGAGAGGTGTCTTGAGGCTGAGACAGCCTGGGCTAATCAGAGTACTGAGAAGCCAGGAACTCTATCCAAAAAGCCAGTCTCTCAAAGGGAAGATGCAATAACCCTGAAAAGGTTAAGTCAAATAGTGCCAGCTTCTGCTGTCATGGATGGAGCTGTGTTGGACCCTGTGTTGCAGCCTGGGCTTTGCTGCCCCATTGCTGCTGTCTCTTTGTCAGCTCTGTGCCAATGCTGGGGGATGCCAGGCAGGGAGGGGAGCCAAGGTGCAGGAGAGACCAGCCACCCTCGCCCTCCTCTTACCTCCAAGCAGTGCTGAGGCCTGAGAGAAATGCTTTTCTCAGCACAGTTCTGCTCTAGTTTCTCCCAATTTGAGTAAAAAATTATCTTCAAGAGCTCCATGGAGAAAAACAGCCCAGGAAGGTGACTTCGCTTCACCTCAAAACCTGGTAAAGGTTGAAAGACGTCATTCCTTATTTTTACATCTTTCCCCCTCTCCTTCTCACAGCAAAGCTTATGGAGATGTACAAAAGACCTTTACCATGGAGAAAGAGTAAGTAATCATCTTCTCCCTCCAGATGTGGATGCAGCTGTCCAAGTAACTCCCCCAGGAGTGTGACAGGACCTCACTGGGACTAACCAGAGGTCTGCAGCTGCATTTCTGAGAGCTGCCAGTGACAGAAGTGCTTGTTTATGTCTAAACCAGCTTATCTCCGAACGGATCAGAAGTTAAAAGGGATTCCAGCTTCTTTATCAGAATCTCTATTAGGGAACCAGACTGTGACTGGTGGTGGTAGGAATTCACTTACTGGGAACTGTCTGTTCCTCCTAACCCTTCTCTATTCCCTGTCCCTGGGCTTTGCCTGACCTGTGGGAAGGCAAGCAGAAGCTGAGCCTAGCTGGGTGACCGTGGGGAGGATAGAGAGGTGCTGAGGGATGTTGCCACGTGGGGTAAGACCACAGGCAAGGGAAGACTGTGTATGGAGGGGTGCTTCTCATATCAGTGATGGCAAGCTCACATCCTTCTGTTAAGACTTCTTTCTTCCACAGTTTTTAGTCTAATTTCTATTCTCCTGTTAATGAGATGATCCCTGGGAATTAATTTAGGCACTGGCTGGGCTGTTGTCTGGGATGATAGCTGGCTAGTAGAAGGATGAAGGCAAATCGACAGCCTCAGATTTGTGGTCGTGTGGCAAACAAACCAATGGATAAGGCTTGGAGCCCTTTTAAACACAACTCGTAGAATTTAGATCTTTTTTTTCCCTGCTCTTAAGCTGCAAAATGTAAATCACAAAACAAAATTATTTATTTTTTTTTCTAATAAACAGCAATTTCTAGCACAGAGCAAGCAAGCGTTTTCACTGAGCTCAGCAAGCAAAGCCCACGATCTGCCTGTTCCTGCTATAATGCTGATGCTCTTAAGCTTAATGTCCTCCCTGCCCCTCAGTGCTGGCCCAGCAGAAATACCTGCACACGCAGCATCCTGCACATTTTGGCATTCCTACAGGATTTGTGCTCATCTTTTTCACTCCACAAAGAACGTGTGTGTCTCCTGTTTCCTCTCCTTGCACAGCACCTCTCCTAACCCTTCCTGGCCTAAGCTGTGTATGCAGTGGTACAGAGGTGCTGGATCTGCTTTAGCTAAGCTAAGCCCAGACTCCAGCTCCAACAAGACAAGCTCTCTTCATTATTATTGGAGAAATCTTACCATGCTATAGCCCAAACTCCACATGAGCAATCTATAGTTCAGCCAGCCCTGCAAGTCCCTCTGGTCCGAAGGAGCACTGCTCATACCTGCTCAGCCGGTGAGACTGCTGCCACTTTTCCTGCAATAAGGTCCATAAACAAGAGCCAGATGCTCTGCACATCCAGGCATTCATCCAGGATCCTGCACATCCTAGGAGCAAGACTGTCCTGCATAGAAAGTGCAGCCTCAGTGCTCGGGGACAAGGCTGCTTGGCTTTGTAACGCAGCCAACACCGAAGCAGGGGCATCTCAGCTGAACATCTTGGTCGTCACCCCTCTGGGAGAGGATGGCCACAGCTGCAGGAACAGAGGCTGCTCTGGCTCCTGGGGCGAGGACAGACTGCAAAGGTGATGATGGCACATCTGCTGGTGCACTCGCAGCCACTGAGATAAAGACTTGCACAAGAACACAGCAAGAACCGTGGTTGTACTTCATTGCACAAATGATCGACTCCGGCGCATAATGGGCTGCCTCCATTGCTCTGCCAGCAGGTGCAATTCCCACTGCTCACAATAACATTTGCCTATTTATGTCAAGCCCTGATTACTGTATTATATGTAAAACAGATCTTTCTTGCAAGCCAAACAAGGGGGGGAAGGAAAAAAAAAAAAAACCAACTCAGCTGTGACTCATGCAAGTCAGCAGTGTGATACCAGCCTGAAGGAGCCGTGCTGGGCTGGACACCAGCTGGCTGCCACGACGGCAACAGCAGGCACCCTCCCTGCTCCAGCCGGCGCGGGCTGGGCCTCCTGCTCGTCCTTTTCTTGGAGAGGGGAGAGAGGCAAGAGAGGCTCAGGCTGGGCGCTGTCCCGGCCCTCAAACCCTGAGGCTGTCAAAAGGCATCCACGGGGAATAGAAATGCCAGTGGTGGTGTAGGCTGGACGCGGTCTCCTCTGCTAACGTTGTCTCCTCCACCTCCTCAGCAAGGACACGGGCAAAGCTGGCGGCGAGCACACGGGTGACCTACGCAGGAGCCTGCTGTGCCTGGAGCCACGCCAGCAGGCAGCCCGGGAGGAGCAGGCGGCTCTCACTGCCAGCAGCAGGCTCCGGTGGTCGGCAGATCTGTTTTCCCGTTGTCGCCTGTCCTCGGGCTTCCCCCAAGGACAAGGCTGAGCTGCAGCTATCGGATCCCCTGGTGCTTTTTGGGCTTGGATCAGGCAGGTTTACACCCCACTCATGTCAGGGATGATCACCACAGGGCACACCCTGCCACTACACCTGCAGGAGCTCAGGCTGACCTCTCTAAAAGCAGAGGGGAAGGAAGGCAGCCGCTGGCACCACAGCAGAGGCAGCTCTCATGCACAGCTGCTCACTGAACAGCACCCAGTCAGAGACAGACACTTCTTTTTTTGGGTGCTAGCACTCACCAAGTCCCTGGGCCCAGCTGCTGACAGGCACCAGCCAGCCAGACCTATGCCCAAGAGCAGGATTTGTTCACAGAGACCTTCTATGCTCCTCCCCTGTGCATGGTGAACGTTGAGTTTCCTTTCACTTCTGAACTTTCACCTGGCCCATTCCCGATGCCTTTTTTCTCCTTAACTAATGCTCCTCCATCCCTCCAACAGTCACAACTGGCCCACCTCCCTGTCACCAGCTCCTCGCTGCAGTGACTCCAGGCATGAGCCAAAGCAGCTGCTGATGCTATTTCTGCTCAGCACAGAGACTGCCATCACCCCCAGGCTTCACCCAGGTGCCTGCTCAGCCAAGCCTGCCTGGCCCCACCTAATGACCATCCATTACCTGCTGACACACAAAGCCTTTCAGCCTTGCTCCTCTCCACTTTGCCCTACCTCTTAATTCCAGCTTTGGCCAACACACCCATCTGTCTCCAACCTACTGCCTCAACACAAGCCAGGTGTTTTACTCCCTTCAGCTCTTCTCTCAAGAAACTCGACCACTTGAAATAGGGAATTAAACCCAGCATAACCCCTGAAAGCTCACTGGCACAAGGTACCACCTTTTTAAAAGCCCTAACAGGGACAAGAAGAAAATTGAAGTATTGGTGTAATGGGTTAAAGCAGTTTATTCACAAGCAGTCAGACAGGGAGAAAAATGAAGGGGTATTTCACGACCCTAAGGAAGAGAGAGGAGTGAGTGTCTCTCTCCAGCACTCCAAGACAGGTCACAGTGTCTCCAAGCCACAAGTGGCTTTGCTCAGCATCATGACTGCAGGTGCCTGCTGAGCTGCCAGTCCAGCTTGTGCTAACACAGACACCCACTGACTGTGCACCAAGACAGAGCCCCTGGGTTAGGAACAGACACGCGCGGTCTGAGCATGGATCGACCTGACAAACAGCTCGGACAAGAGCTATTCTGGAGCACCAAGTGTCCCAAGAAAGCACCACAGCAAGGCTGAGATGGGCTACAGGAGGATGGGTCAGCTAAGGCAAAAGCCCAAGCTGCCTTAGCCCAGCCTGCCTCCAAAAAACACATCGCTCACTGCAGCACCACAGCCAGCCGGGTGCTGCACTGGGGACAGGGAGCAAAAAAACCTGAGGAAAACACTCCACTGAAGATCAATTCAGGCTCCAAAACGCTGACCATAGACCAGGGCAAGTCTGAAACCAGAAAATGCTTTATTGGAAAGGTACAAAAAAACCAGTCACTGCAGCTAAATTTACAGCAATAAATTACGTTGTGGCTGTCAAGAGAAGTAATGGACACATACACAGGGCTATTCGCCTTACAAACAGGAATCCACATTGCTTGGTATATCAATAATTTATTTTATAATAAAAAAGCAGCACAAAAATAAATATTGAAATGAAATTACTGAGTAACCACAGAGGATAGAATGAGCTGGTGATAAAAAACAACTTAAAACAGAAGACTTCTATCATTAAAAAAATGAAAGCAAGTATCCACCATCTACAGAAACACCCCAGCAGACTGAAATACAGACGAAGGAAAACAAATCCACATTACAAAAGTTTTTCGGTTTTGTTTTGTTTCTTTTTTTTTTTTTTCCTTTTTTTTTTCTCCTTTTTTTCTTTTTTTCATTTTTTTTTTTTAAATAAAAACAAATCATGACAATGAAGTTTAAATGATTCGAGAGAGAGAAAAAACTGCCACCTTCTCCTCCTCCCCGGGGGTCTGAGCCATCCCGTGGCCTGCCTGCCGTGGCACAGCCTCGTCCCTCCCCGCCGTGCCGGAGCTGCTGTGGCACCCAGGTCTCTGCACTTTGCGGTCTCCTCCCGGCAGACAGTAGAGTTGGGCAGGAGCAGAGACACTGCCTTGTTTCAAAGGGATCTGGAGCTGCCCTGGAGGGGAAGCTTCCCCACTCCCGACAGAGAGCACAGCAAACACGTCTAGGAGAACACAGGTGTCCCTTCCCCGTCCCCGCGCGACGCTTTCGCCTTCTCCTGCATCCTGCCCAGCCCTCGGTTCCCACGTCACACTGCGGATGGGGAGCAACCAAAGAAAGGCCAGGCCCAGGGGAGAGGATCCCAGCACCCAAAACTCAGAGCCCCCGCTCCTCCTCAGCGGGGTCCTGGGGACAAACTAAGAGGGGCAGAGAAGGGAGCCCCGGCACTGGAAGTACTGCAGCAGAGACCCGCGGGAGGAGCGGCCGCGGGGACGCGGCACACGCCGCCAGCTCCCCGCGCCACGCTCGCCCTGGGTGTCAGGCTGGCAAGTGCAGGACGGAGAGAAAAAAAAAAACAAAACAAAACAAAAAAATTGAACACAACAGAAACAAACCAAACCCCAGAGGAATGCAACGCGACAACCCCAAGCTGGAGGGCCCTCCAGGGAGGAGGGTGGAGGATCTGGGTCTCCAACACAATCAACAGCTTTCGGGTCATTCCTCCCTCCACGTTACCTTGCAATTCTGATCCCTCTGTGGAAGTTTAGCCAGGACATTTCATTCCCCTCCAGGTCACCACCCAGGGAGCCCTGGACTGGCAATTTCTTTTAATAAAGATTTACAGTATCAAACTTGGAAAAAAAATTATTTTTTTTCTTTTTTACGAAAAATCTGTACGATAAAATGTATATAATTATATATTTATATATATATTTCTCTCTCTTTAAATATTTCCACGTGGTCCTTATGGATATCCAATATGGATTACCTACCATGGCTATGGTATCAACAGCTTTAACAACACCCAGGCCTCTTGTTCTTTATCGAGTGACCAGAGATTTAAGTGCCTACCAGCACTAAACTAGCAATCACTTGGACAAGCCTTTGGCACCCTTCCAAGAACTGGAAAAAAAAGAAATACTTGGCCACAAGGGAAGTGCCACATAAAGATATGTTTCTCAACTCATTCCAACAGCAAGAAGACCCCAGGAACAAAGTTTGACCTCCCTTCAGTGAGACAGGTCTGATTTCCCCGGAGGGGTGTCAAGGGCAGCCAGAAGGTGTTCCAATCTAGCCAGGAATGTTACGGAGCTCTGGAGCTGTTTTAAAGACTGGAAGCATTTGGGCATTTTCAAGTCAACTGGCCTTTTTCATTAAAGTTTTCATTTAAAGCCCCAACAGTGCCAGGAGTCTCCATTTTGCCTGCTTTTGGAGGCACCTGTAAGGTCTGGGAAAGTGTCCAATGTCTGAGCTGGAGAACATGAGAGGACCAGGAAATGACCGTAACATCTTTCTCTTCCTCAGCTTCTGCTGTGGGAGTCAATAACTGGTACTGATACACAGGACACTGATCTGCCTGTTTGGAGATGGGGAGGGAATGGAGGAGAAATGAGGTAACACTAAGTGTCATCCAAACTCCACGTGTTGGAAAATCACTTGAAGGAAACTCCCTGCTCCCCTCCAAAAGATGTGGATCTGGCAGGGGGAACGAGCCTTCAGGAAGCATTTCACTGACACCCTTTCTGGCTCAGTAAGGTCACGGATGCTGATGTTGGGGACTGAATGAGAACCAAGTCTGAGGTTTCTCTTCTCATTAACCTATTTCACAAAGGATCCTCTTGGGAAATCCAGAGACTCCAATGACAAGGTGAAAAAAAAAAAAAAGAAAAAGCAAGCTAACAACTTCTTCCAAAGACAAGTAGGGCTTCACTAAATTTCTACCAACTTACTGCCATTCAAGGTAAGACAAAGCCTCAAACAACAAATTATACTGGGTGTCAGATGCCAGTTCACTGTCCTCTTTCCAACAACGGTAGCACTTGATTATTCTCTTTCAGTCCAAACCACTTATGAATTCTCCGTGATCTTTGTTTTCTGTTCTGGAGCCCAAATTCTCTAAGCTCTCCTCATCTTAAACCTCAGCAATCTCATCCTCTTCTCACCTGCATGACAACAGGCATCGTCCATTGCACAAGTCTCTGACCTGCCCTATAAAACACACAGTCCCTTTTCTTTCCTACTTCAAGAAGAAAAAAAAAAAACAACAACAAAACACAAACACCAACATAGCTATTTTTTTTTTTTTTTTTTTTTACAGTGACCTGGAAACATTCATCGTTTCATCACTGCTGCGCAACAGCAGCATCTCTCCTTTCAGCTTCCCAAATCCTGCCCACTGCCAAGCCAGAAATCCCTCTCCCAAATCACTGCTCAGAGCCAAACAAGCGACTTCTCGATCCCAATCCTTCTGTCCCCTGCACGCACATTGATTTTCCATCCTGCCCTCCATGCGCCTGTCGGGATAACTCACCCACTTGCAAGAGAAAGCATCAAGTTTCAGGGTCACATTCACACAGGTTGTCTGAACGCTGAGGGTTGTTCACTGTACTCTTTGGATCCCAAATTCAGCATCTGATGTGCTATGGAGAGAGAAAGACTCTTCCAAGCTCCCATCTGACCTCCCCATAGCCCTCCTCTCATCACCAAGGACGGTGAGTGCAGCTCTCCAGCTAAGAATGCTCACTGCTCACATACCAATGCTTTTGTCAGAGAGGAGACTCTAAACTTCTCTCCTCCTGGCTGAATGCTATTGCCCTCTAGTTACACTTCAGTGCTTTAAAAACATCCTTCTGAAATACTCTGCACAAACCCCTTCTCATAGTGCTGATTCCAGCAGAACTGTCCCACCTTCTCTCACAGCCAAGTCTGCCTCCACCGGAAATACATGCAGCATTTTTCCTCCTCATCTCCCCTTCTCCTCCCCATCACACTGCTCTTCACAGCATTTACTGTGCCTCCCTGCCTTCAGCTTCAGGTAACCCAGGAAAAATAAGCTGCTACTTCAAGACTGCGGATCATCTGGAAGAAATAAACTGCATAAATATACCCAATTCACAGGCACACCTTTGGGAAGGAGCTATCAGGAAACTTGGGCTTGGAATAAAGGAAGATGCAATGTAGTTTTTTTTACAGGCCACACAGGTAATGGGGCATATTAAAATATGTAAAATATATATTTTTCCATATTTTAACAGCATGGATTGAAAACAAAAGGTTATTCTTAATGGGTATGGTCAGACCCAAGCATTTATCTCCATCATCCTCCCACTCCCATGCACTCTTAGCAGGATGAAATCAAACCCAAAAAGCCTATATTCCTGCCCTCATAGTATCAGATGGAAGTGGGGAAGGTAGGGGAGACCCTTCTTACAAGGAGTAGGAGGCCACTAAAGGAAACTCTTTTTTCCCATACATTCATCTCACATGATGATTTCTACGGTCCATATGTTTCCTGGCTCTTGAGCATCATTCACGAAGACTCCAAAGGCTCCTCAGGTATCTTCTCCCAGCTGGAAAGCCGCCCACAGCTGAGAGGGGTTTGTGGAGGCAGAGGGAAGGAGGAAGCAGATCTTGCAATTTGTACTGCATACAGAGCTCAAATCCTGGACACAAGAGGTTGATGGAGCCACTGAGTCCAGACAGAAGCAGCCAGTTAAGTTCCCTTTGTAGGAACCCTTTGGGTTTGTTTGTTTTTCTCTTTTCTTTTTTTATTTTCTTCTGTTTTTTGCACTTTTGGAAGAGACTTCTTAAAATGCCAATTCTTCACGTGACCAAGGACTCCGGAACAATGCATAAGAGCCTTATCCCCTCCCCTCTGAAAGGCTGCTAGTTCCCCCCACCGAGGGCACTAGGAGGCTGCTGAAAACGGCACAGAACTGGATGAGATTTCAGCTGATTTCACGATGGTGATGACACTGGTGGTGGCAACTTTGGTCGGGGTAATAGGCCCTCGCGCCACAGTACGAGCAAAGGTCTGGAGTGCTTCGTACTTGGAGCGCAAGGCATCCAGCTCTAGCTTCATGCTGCTGTTCTCTCTGGCCAGCTTCTCCACCTCTTGCTGCAGCTCAACCCGCTGCCTCTCGAGCTCCTCTTTCTGAGTCACACGCTTGATGCGGCAGCTGGCAGCGTAGCCCCGGTTCTTCAGCGTGCGCCTCCGCTGCTTCAGACGGATGACCTCCTCTTTGGTGAGACCCCTCAGGTGCTGGTTCAGCTCCCGTACGGACATTGACACGAGTTCATCATCACTCAGCACTGGGGCATTCTCTCCTGACTCCTCCTTTACCTGTAAATACCAACAGCAGCAACCCGACGTGAGCAGATGCTCTGGGCAGCAGAAGGGAGGAAAGGCCACCCCTCAGCAACAGGACATCCCTACCTGGAAAACACCCCTGATATGCTGTGGAGAGCACAAGCTCCACTGAAACATCTGGGTTAAACATGGCAGAGATCTGAGCACTGCAGCTGTCTGGGTTTGGGTCACCCTCTTAGGTCAGAGAAAGCAGCCAGCTTTACATATCCATTGTGAACCCAACTGCAAGATTTTCAAGGGGATAAATGTAAAGTCGGCTGAAGCCTTTTTTTGCCAAGTCCTTTGTCAGGACCTGGAATTCATAATGAATGCTAAAGATGACACCTCTTCCCAGCATTATGCTGGGACATCAGGATAGCATCTCAAAAGCAGAATAGATGCTTCTGTGCAGGGCTTAATTCAGCATTTTGTGATTTTTCGTTGAAGATTGCTCATTTGAGTAGTGAACAAAACCAACCATGCCTGGCTTCAAGGACAGTCTGATTTGGTTTTGCTAGGGCACAGCATGTAGTAACTGAAGTTACATGAAAAAACCACCAAGGCCTTGCCCTTTCCTCAAGCACATTTGCCACCACCATTATTTTCAGAATCACAAAATTGTTTAAGCTGAAAAAGACCTTCAATATCACTGAACATAGAACTTTTTAAGACACTATCCTTTTGTCTTTCCAGAGACTGCAGGACAGAACGAAGAGCCAAAACACCAGAAAGAAATTTCAATAATGCATGAACAGCCCAGGCACGGGCCACTATCAAGCTGGTATGTCCGAGGCATTTACTGTCTCATGGATCTGGGAGACACCAGCTGAACAAGTCCCTTCCCCAGTGTCTCCCAGTCCTGAGAGTAAAAGGACTTCATTGCCAAGACTAGGAGCACTGGTTTCAGGATGCTGCCAATATCTCCTATAGTCAGAAGTCTCTTGGATGGCTGCGGGGATATGCCAGCCTCTATGCCATCCCACAGACTTCAGGCCTCTTTCTGGGTAATGCCAGTACTCTCCTAGCCTAACTTTTCCTGTAGACAGTGGGAAATTGTAGCAGCACCCATTTGTAAGAGTCTCTCAGAATGAAAAAGAACAGTCACGTACGACCAACATCGCACAGTTCTGTGACAGCCTCCCCCGCCACCCAGCACCACCCACTCAGCTTCTTCCCTACCTTTAATGCCTTGTTCGGTTTGGGATTAGTCGTCATAACCTGAGCACAGTCTTCCGGACAAAACTGCTCAGAAATTGCAACTGGAAAAACAAAATAAAGTTTCCAGGTTAATCTCGGAGACGAGGGCAGGAAGAAGATATCCAACACACAGCCCAAATCCCCAAAGCAACCACCATTAAAGGAAATAAGCACACAGATGTTTGAAGCACTGGGGTGGATTCAGATATCACTTACCCTATTCAGAAAAGAGAAAGAGAAATTTGTGTTGACAAGTGCATTGCTTTTTAACACCAAGACCTTGTATTTTGCTGTTAACCACACTAAGATCCAGCAGAGAAGATAGGGTAGGGAGGAAAGAAGGACACCCACATTCATCAGTAAACAAGAGCCACCCTAAGCATCAGGCACCACCTTGCTATGTGCCACCCCCTCCCAAGGGGAGACTAGAGCGTGGCCTCCAAGGCCCCGTCACCGGCTCACCTCTCTCTGGAGGCATCCCAGACGCTTCAAATGGCCTATTAGGGACTGAATTAAGAGCTACCTCTGCTCATAAAAGGCACTGAAAAGCCACAAGACAACAACTCCCTTCATTCTCATTTTGACGATTATTAGCCCGGCTCGAAATTGAGCCAGCAACCCAGAGAGAAGTGGCCTGCTTTGTAACCTGCTTCCAGCACTGTCCCCACCCAAAGGAGACGCTACCAGAAAACCCAAACAACAGAAACAAAAACCCCCAACAACAAAGCCAGGAAGGAGTTCATCTCTCCCAACACGCCAAGACTGTTGCTCCCCAATCCTCCAGCCCCAGACCGTGAGAGCAGACCTGCTTGATATTTCTAGTGATGTGGAGGCACGTCCATCAACAGCCAGCCCATCCCCTGCCGTGACACTGCCCTTCACTCTCACCTTAGCCAGCGACTACACCCCTCTGACCAGCGCCCTGCAGAAAATCCACCTGCCCGCACCTCCGCCCAGCCCCTTCACCCCGTGGTGACGGCAGCACGACGGTACCTACCCCGGGAGAGGCACCGGCAGCCGTGCCACCATCACAGCCTCTGCTACGGCTCCCCGGCGGGGAGGGGGGGAGGCGCCGGTGCCCCCGACACAGGGCGGCTTCGAGGGCTGCGCACCCGCGGCACCGCAGAGCGCTGCCTGTCTGGCGGGAGTCCTCTCTCTCTCCCCCCACCTTCTCCAGCCCAGCCCAAACCCTCCCCATTTCCACGTCTGCATCGTGTCACACATCCTAATCATTCATGAAAAATCCAGCCAAAGCATCCCAAGCATGATTCCCTTCTGATAGTTGCCATGGTGACCTTGGGAAAGTAGCCAACCCGGAGACAGTCACCATGGAAACAGAGAAGCCCAAAAGCAATAATGACTTCAGGTCATGTCTGTGCAAAGACATCACGAGGTCGTCGGAGAGTAAACAAACTCATTCATATCTGCAAACAGGGGTGGCAGGATTTGGGGGGGTGCAAAGGTGGGGTGTGGGGACCAGTGGGAGCTGGGTGGGTGAAGGTGCTGGCTCAGCCCGTGCTGCTGTNGGGGGGGGGAGGAATAATCCTGTAATTGCAGAGCTGCAAGATACTATCCTAGATATTAGGGAGTGTATTTAGGCACCTCCTCTATTTTTAAGCCCGAGACAGCACAGCTCTCCATGTCTGGAGGAGGGACAAGGACAGCCGCACAGCACACAAGCCAAGATGCTCCGTGATGAATGGACCACTTACAGCAACTGGTGTGCGCTGCATTTTCTAGAGCATCACCGAGTCCTTCCCTGCTCTCCTCCAGCACTGAGCCCCACCCCGGGCACACCTCCAACCACAGCCCCTTGTGTTGCCAGGACAGCAGAAGTGGGCAGGGCATGGGGCAAGGGGGCAAGTCCCCTGCCCCCTCAGCTGCCTCCGACGGACGGGGATGTGCCCAACCTCTGTCTGCGTGCTGCTCAGAGCACGAACTCGTGCGAGCACAGGCACCTCTTCAGACCCCGGCACTGCCCTTTCACCGTCCATCGCTTCCCCTCCGCACCAGGCATTTGCTGCCCACCCCTACCTCCGGGCCGGAGGTGCAGACGTAGGCACTGGCAGCTGGGGGGAAGGAAAAAGCTCCTTGTCTCGGCCAACAGGTCCCGGAGTGGAGGAGCGCAAAGGCGCTGCCAGTGCGTAGAGGAAAGGGCCGGAGCCCCCTCCCTGCAGAGGCGCAGCCGGGCCGCAGGCAGTTGGTGCCATAGTTATGCAGTGAGTCACCAGCTGTTTACAGAGTTTGAGCGCTCACATTCCCACAGCATCAGAAACTCTTCCTTCCCTCGGCGGCATCCCCCCTCCCTCGCCGCCCCCATCCCTACAAGGGAAGGGGCGCGCTGGCCGCGCTGGCCGCTCGCCGCGCTGCGAACGCCGGAAAAGGAAAGGCAAAAAGGAGGGGGAGGCCAACGACAGCCCCGTCACACCCACCAACTGCACAAAAAGCCTTTTGATCCTCACCCAGCGCGTCTTCAAAGCGTTTTCTGCGCCAGCCGATGGAAAAACTGAACGCGGCCACTTGGCTGCGCGGAGACGGAAAGAAATGTAAAGTATCATGGAAAACAAGAGCCGAGGGGTGAGGTTGCCTCCAGTGGGGGTCAGCGTGAGGGCTCACCTGCCACCCTGAGCAATGCTCCAGCTCTGAGTGATGAAACCCTTCTGGTCACCTGTTGCTCCATGTCACCAAAGCAACAGCTCCTGACCCTGCACATTCCTCAGCGGACAGCACAGGCGCTCAGCTCAGCGTCTTCTGCTGCACACCTGTCTCCCCATACACACCAAGGCACCCTGCATGGGCCAGCATCCCTCAGAGATAGGCTGGGATCCACCCTACTGCACCAGAGGCCGTGGGCCAGAGCTGCTGCTGACACAGATTAATGAGGAGGTTCAAGGCACCATCAGGAATTGTGATTCCAGACCCTCTTAAATCAAGGGTGGGAGACGGTGGGCTGGCCTGACCCAAAGGGGAGGATTTCATAGAGCAAACAGAAACACACAAACAGGCTCAAGTCACACTCAGATATGAGTGCCAGGGAGAGTCTTAACACTGCACTGGGTGAAGGCACAGGTGTGGTCCTGGCTCCGCTTGAAACTGATACAACACTCGCAATCCTCACCAGCAGTTCTCCAGGGCCTTGGGCCTCATCTCCTCACCTAACAAATCCTTCCCATCAGGATTATTTGGGACTATTCGGCTACCAGCAAGAAGACACTAAAAATCAGCACGTCATCTCCCACACTTACAAAGCAAAACCTTGAAATGAAATCATAAACCACTCTGCAAACAAGTCATACCCAGCAGCGTTCCCTAAACATGCTGCACAGGGGTCTTCTGGGACCCTGCCTGCGATTTGATTATTAGAACCCTTTTAGTCTTTACCCTACTCCTGCCCTTCTTTCCTTAATTGCATTTGCTGCATCACATCTAAAATTAGGAGCTCAGCTTTTTGGAACGAGGACCGTGCTACATCCCTGCTCTGTAAGCAGTACGACACACTTCGAACGCCACATCAATAAAGCAGCAAGTAGTATTACACCAACTGTGAGGGGAAAAAGCTTTTCCAGAGCAGCTCCACGCTCGTATTTACAGCAAGTGTTTTGACTGTGGGTTACATAAAGAGCCCTTGTAATTCTGCAATAAAGTTACCCATTGACAGCCTTGCCAACGCCCTCTCCCTCTCTCAGACAGCTCCTATGCCTCCTGCAGCATCCTCCCAAAAACCTGGAAGTCTCCAGCTGACATCCTAAGCCTGACAGCCTCAGCTTAGAGCATCTAGAGATCCCAGTTCCTTCGCTTTGAAAGCGAAAGGCAGCAGGAAGCCTGACTAAGGCAGAGGTAGGACAGAGCTTTCCACACAAGGCTTGCAATTAAGAAAGAAAACATGCCAGAGTGAGATTTCAGACTTTCCACGCTACAGGGCTTTCCAAGCGCGTTACACATTAAGGAATTACTATAAAATCACAGCCGACACCCGACAACTGCAGATGAACTTGAATTTCAAAACTCTTTCTACAGTGAAAGACAACCCTGGCCACAACATGAGTGCCTGGCAGACAGCCCTGCTGGTGTTTAGCTTCCATCCTCACACACATACAGCAAACTGAAAACATGCAACCCTCACCTTCCGCCAGGCCAGCGACGACTTCCCGAGGGCAAAAAACAGCGCAAGGTTCAAGCGGCGATGGGGATCTCTGCCATCACGTCTCAATTCGGCACTGGCAGCTACACAGGGAATACTCTACTCATTCCCAAACGCAGCCATTTAATTCCTAGGCAGCTGTTTAAATTTCTCGTTTATACTCAAGTTGTTCCCAGCTCCAGAGCGCTAGCCAAACGGAGGTGCCTACCAGGGGTAACATCTGAGCCGACAGGTGAAGGCAACTACAGATGCTTAAATCCTCATCGCCGTGCCTCTGCCGCTCGGAGGCACGACACGGATTTCCAGCACATTGCAGCATGGTAGGCAGAGCACCATCCCTCTCCCTATCATTCAAAAAGCCATTCTCCTGTTCTGACAACCTTCACACATCCTGCAAGGCAGACTGACGCTTGTCACTCACTTGTAATGAGAGCGGGGAGGGACGGGCTGGTGGTGTGAATCAGAGAGTAGAGAAGCATATGCGAGGCAATATATTTGACATGAAGAGAGAGAAGACACAAGGAGGGGGTGAGTCACTGTTTACTGTTCTAGAGGAGCTCCACGCAGCCCTCGCCCAGCTGGCCAGCTTTCCATTTCCCTTATGGATCGGAACCAGCATCCAGAAGCAAAGAGGAGATTCAGGAACCTTCAGAGCACATTTGAGAGCTGCCAGGACACAGCTCTCTGAGGCGCTCTCTGGGGAAGCCTGGACATGGATCAGACAGTCTTCAGTGGTTTGGTAAACAACCTAGTCAGAAGCTGCAGAGAGCCTGTGGTGAGGGAGCAGGGATATGGAGTACCAGGCGGGTACGCCTGTGTGTCACCTCTGAAACTTCATGGAGGAGGAGGCTGAAGGGGAAAGGTATGCGACAGCCAGCCCTGGTACTGACAAGCTTACAGCACTTTTTCCATCACGTGCTTGTAAAATGCGGTGACAGAGATATACTGGAATTACACCTCAGCATCACCAGCCCAGAGATACAGCTCCCCAGCTGGACAAGCTGAGCCACCAAGCAACAGATAATTTGCTCAGACACACAGCCAGACCCTGGGGCAGAGCTGGGACTGGGATTCCTAACTTTGCTGCTTCTGACCCCAAGTGCCAGCCATCAAGTCAGAGATCTTCACTAACTGCTAATAATGGAACATAGTGGCATTGCTATTTGGCATCCTGCAATATTGCAAAGCGGTGGGATCCACTATGCAGCCTGTCCCTCCACTCAGGAACACAGCGCCAGGGTAATTGCTCTCATTATGCCTTCCCCCAACCCTTGTGCTGATGGTCACAGAGCACTGCATCGCTTGTGCTTGCTTCATGCTTGGAAAACTCTCTGCCCAAGTTTGAAGATAGCCTCAAACAATAGCTGAGACAGAAGTGGAAACTGCCTGTTCATCTCTACAGGGTGCTGAGCCTGAAACTTCCTGATAATTGAAAGTGCTAGCACCGCTCAAGTATTTCACAGCTGGATGTTTACAGAAATGATCAGCGAGCAAGCTTATCCCACAAACCCTGACTGCCGCAGGGGCCAGCGCTCCCAGCTGTCCTTTCTTCGCTTCCCAAACATCTCACACAGCTAGAGATTTTCAATACCAAGTCCTGCAGCACATTCCATGCCATTAATCATCTTCCAATGCTGATTCCAAGCTGATGGAAATCAGAGGGTATCAAGCTGATCTGTATTTTTCCCTTTCAGAAGGCACACAGCAGTACTGAACTCCATGCCGCAACAGATTGCTGAGACGGGCGACGGCGCAGAAATGACATAAAACATGACAAAGCACGCTGTCCTTGACAGGCAAGCAGGAGAGAGGGGGAAAAAAAAAAGCAAAAAAAAAAGCTAGCAAATTTCTGCCTCTGGTTCAGAAATAGTTGCGAAGCAAAGCAAGAACCTGGCGTAACATAGCCGGGAACATTAAACAGAGCTCAAAGCCCTGTCAAGCCCAGAGCCCGCAGAAGCGGGCAGGGTGTCCTGACGGCGAGAGTCACCGAGTGCCCAACCTTGCGGCAGGAGCCCGGCGCCGCTCGCCGCCAGCCCGCGGTCCGGCAGCCCGGCCGGGCGGGAGCGGAGTTAACTCCGGGGCCGCGCAGCCCTGCGCGCTGCCATTGGGCGGCCGCGGCGTCCATCAGCCCGAGGAAGTGACTGCACGAGGAAGGCTTGAGGAAGGGCTCTCCGCAGGCAGCACCGCGGACACACACGGAAGGAGAGGGGGGAAAACGCGGAGGGACGCACGCTCCTTTCAGCAGCGAGGAAAAACCACCAGGTAAACTCGATCGCTGCTAAAACCCCGACAGCACCCACGGCACGACGCGCTGGGACTGGGGCGCAGGGCTGAGTCCGCCACAGGGCTTACAAAAACTGAAAGTGCAAGAAAAAGGCGTGCAGCTTTTCAGGGAAACGCTTGGCTCTCACTGGTTCCCTCCACCTTCCGCAGTCCCAGCTCAGCTTTAGGCACGCTGGCAAAGGAGGGGGCGGCCAGGTGACAGCAGAAATGGAGGCCTTTCCCTTTTCTGTAACAACTTTGCCCAAAGGGGGCTCGTTCCTAATTTGAGACCTCATGGCCTGCTTTCAGCAGAATCTGTAAAATAAATTCTCCACGGAGGAATCCACGAGGGAGGGGAGCGGGCTCTCAGCCCGAGGAAGAGGAGGAGGAAGGAAACCAACCCTGACATACTGTGAGAGTTTGGAGATCTCAGTTCCCGTCGCTCGTGGCCTGGATGTTTCCCCACCTTATGCCGCTGCCGTCACGGGGAGGTTGAAGAGGTTCCCCCCACCCACCTCCTCACTTCTGATTAAATCCGCAAACCGTCCCGCACCCACCAGACAGTCACGCGGCAGTGCCCGCTCCCGGAATGTCACCGTCCCCTTTCCTCCCACTGCCAGTCCCTGGGCGGCCGCTGAGCACCCCGTTTCCAGGGCGGCCCCATACACAGGCATCCCCCCCTCCGCACAGGCTCCGGGACCAGCCCCGACACACCAAGCACCTCTCCCTCTTTCGACCCCACCAGCAGCTGTGCTCAGCAGAGATAAGCCCCCCACCCACCGCAGCCCTGACCCCCAGCCCATCCGATGGGCAGCGGCGCGCCCGCCTGGCATTTCCCGGTGGCGGCTGCTCCTGCCCGATAACCGGGGCGGACAGCGGGTCACGAAGCCGCCACCACGCCCGNACCGGGGGGGGGCGGCGGCCCACAACCCCGCCCCCACGCCCGGCCACCGCCGCGGCCACGCTGCCCGGCCCCGGCTGCGCCCCGGCTCCCTCCGTACTACAAAAGCTGCTATTTTTAGTCGGCGGAGCGCGCGGCGTCACAACAGGTTTCCTCACATGTATTTTAAGAGCCATTCAAAGGCAGAGGCAGGCAGCGCGCTCATCCTCGGGAGGAAGAAAAATAACAACAAGAGACACGGAAAGCATCACCCCGCCGAACACCCAGGGGACCCCCCCAGCCCCATGTCCCCGAGGGTGCGGGGGCCGGTGGTGGCGGGGCCTTCATTGTCCTGCCCCTTGCCAAGGTGAGTGGGGAGGATGCTGTGGTTTGGCCACGCCGCTGNGTGCCTGACCTGCACCATCCCTCCTCTTCAGGGAGCCACAGAAGGCTCCTGTGCTCCCCTGTCCCCACTCCCAGAGGGATTCACATCTGCCCTAACCCACACTGGAGAAGCAGAAACAAGAGCCAAGCACTGCCTGCCAGACACAGCGTTCCCAACCCACTGCTCTTGGTGGAAACAGGACATGGGGAACACACTCCCGGTTCAGCCCAGGTGAGGCTGTGCCCACCTGGTTCCTGGAGATGCTGCCATCCACGGGGTCGCTGTACTCGAAGTTGTCGGCTTTCTCCACCGTGTAGACTTTGTCCCCACTCGACAGCTGCTTCCCCACGAAGGAGCGGTCAAACATCACCGTCTCTAAATCCTTCATCATTTTGTTGGCAGCATCTGCATCCACCTCCTCGTAGTCATACCTGCAGCCAGCACCACACACAGGGATCAGGGAGGGGAGGATGTAATGGGATGTCATGGTTTGGGATGCCCTTCTTGAGCTCTGTGGGTGTTCTCTGCTCCCATCCTGGAGGGAAGGACAGGCACCAAAGGCACCCCCTCCCCTTCATCCTCGTCCCCGTCCTTATTCTCATCCTGATCTTCATCCCTCCTTCATGTCCGTCTTCTTCCGCATCCTCACCCTGATCCTGATTCCTCTTTTATGCATTCTTCATCCCCATCCTCATCCCCGTCTCCTCTACACCACGCCCCGTACCCCCGCCCCGCTGAGGGGTTCACCGCTCTCCGACAGCTCCCTACCACCCGGATCAGTCCCGATGGAAGGGGTGCAGCGTGGCCGGAGGTTTTGCACACTCACACATGGGTGCGTTTTGTGGAATCGTAGATTGGTTGTTTAGGGAGGGCCCTTAAAGCTCATCGCGTTTCAGCCCCGCTGCGATGGGCAGGGACACCATCCACTGGACGAGGTTTTTCCTAACCCCATCTAAACTGGCCTTTAACACCTCTAGGGATGTGGCATCCACAACTTCTCTGTGCAGCCTGTGCCAGTGCCTCACCACTTTCATGGAAAAGATTTCTCCCTGGTGTCTAATCTAAACCTGCTCTTTGTCAGTTTAAAGTCATTACCCCTTGTCCTGTCACCACATGCCCTGGTCAAAAGTCTCTCTAGCTTTCTTGCAAGTTCCCTTCAGACAGGGAAGGATCCCCCTGAACCCTTCTCTTGTCCAGGCTGAGCAATCCCCATTCTCTCCTCCTTTCCTCATAGGGGAGATGCTCCATCCCTCAAATCAATTTGGTGGCTTCCTCTGGACTCACTCCAACAGCTCCATGTCCTTCCCGTGCTGAGGACCCCAGAGCTGGACGCAGCACTGCAGGTGGGGTTTCATCTGAGCAGAGCAGAGGGGTAGAATTACTTCCCTTGGCCTTCTGGCCAATCTGCTTTTGTTGCAGCCTAGGACACAGGTGGCTTTCTAGGCTGCAAGTGCTTTGTTGGCTCATATCCAGCCTCTCATCCACCAGCACCCCAAGTCCTTGTAAGGATGCTCTTGATTCCCTTCATCCCCCCAGTCTGGATTGATACCAGGAGTTACCCTGACCCAGGTGCAGCACCAGCACTTGGCCTTGTTGCAGGGCAAACGATGGTGTGGAAACATGTCCTGGGCATCCCAACGCTCTTGGGAGGACTCTCTAGTTCCCTGGGCTCCTTGGGGTGGCCACTGACCAGCCTTGTCCTCCTCCACTAGCTGTGGACCAGCCTTTACCCATCACTGCTTGTCCTGCACCCCCTAGAGCATTGCAACAGGGCCAAATCCTGCCCAGGGCTGGATCCTCAACCCAATCTTTGCATTTTCCTCCTGCAGTTGCGCGAGCTGCTAAACACAGCACCTTGACCCCAATGGTGTGAACAGCAATTCAGACCCTGGGGGCATCCAGAAATGATGATAATGCATTAAAAAATGTAATAACACAGGCAGTTGACTAAAACTGCCTCCATCTCAATTGAACTTGTTTTAAATTTTTCGTGTGTAACAATGTTGGAAAGTTTGTGTTAGCCCTGTGCAATTTGTGCTTTGCAGCCTTGGGGCCAAGTATTGGAGCAGCTCTAAGGGCCATAACTGAGGCTGTGAGTTAAGATCTCATCTTTCCCTGCTCCCTTTGAACAACACAAGCTGCAAAACACCGGGAGCCTCATATCTGACACAGCCCCATGGATCTGGGCAGCCAGAGCAAGGTTTAGGCGAATGCACCTCCCTGATGTTAAGAAATCCCTATTTATCATTGGAAGTGAGCTAATGAGGTTTGCTACAGCTCCCAGGTGGTGGCATGAAGCTGTTGCCAGTGTTGCTGCAACAGCTTTGGCCTTCACCTCTCCCAGATTTGCAGACAGTGGTTGAAATCCTACACTGGCTGCTGGGACAGGGTGAGCTAAGTGTTAGAGGGCAGATTTCAGTCATCACTGTGGTGGCCACTGATGCCTCTGAGGTTTTTCTCCAGATCTCCTTTCCATCCAGGGAGGTTCTAGTGGATCAGAGAGCCAAGACAAGCAAGAAGAGGGATGCTGGTTGTGGGAGCCTTTGGGGCCACTGATGTCCCCAACACAGCCATCTGCACCTGTGCTCTTTCTGAGTGATGATAACCAAGAGTAGCCAGAGCTATCCTAAATCATCCAGGGTTTATCCCTGGGATATCCATGAGATGGTTGTCCTCAAGGGCAGGAGGGATGGGCTGGTTGCATCCTGGGTGGGAGTTTCACCCTCTGTGGTGACAGCCACACACATGGGACTCACCAGAATTCAATGGGATCTTACTCACCAGGAGGTATTTTCCCCTGTTTTTGCAACAACATGGGGTTTGACAGATCGCTTAGGGCAGGAGGGGAGCAGCTGTGTCACCTGAAATTCTGTTTCTGGATTAGTTGCCCTCTTCAAAACAGGTTGCTTTTCATTTTCTTGCCCTGGGGAAAGTGCCTCTGCTCCAAAGGTCTGTGTTCATTTGCTGGTGAACTTTAGACTGCGGTGGCCTTCAATAGTAAACAAGGAGCAGCTCTTCTGTCCCTTGAAAAGTGGGAAAGCCTATGCGGTACACACACTTGTTAAGCAAATGAAGAAGAATGCATGGGAGACAGGAACTCTGGTGAAAACTTGGATGGAAAAAGGGCAATGTTCTGGGATATGTGGGGTTTTTGTGAGTCTGGCCCACCTGCTGTGTGCTCAAAACACACCCAGAATCACGATTCCCTGAAGCCACTGAGCAGGGATAAAGTGCTCTCACCCTGCAAGGGGACACAGAGGCTCTGGGTTTTGACACTGCGTGCATCGGCTGGGGAAAAACCTAAAAACCCTCTGATCTCCCACACTCTCCACTCCTGAACAGCACCGAGCGTAGACACAAATATTAAAAATAACATTTAAAAAGCACGCAAGGCGGAGGAGCGAGCGGAGGAGGGGCGTGTGGAGATGCGCTGCTACTAGAGAGGCGCGGTAGGAGCCGGCCGGCCGAGCGGCTCGTCGGGTGTTTACGGCGGAGCCGGCGGAGCTGCAGCGCCGGGAGCGCTGCCCGCTGTCCGCCCGCTGTCCGCTGTCCGCTGCCCGCTGCCCGCCGCCCGCAGCCACAATGTCAAGAGGAGACACGTGTATGTAANCCGTGCCCGCCCGCGGCCGCCCCGGCTGCGAGTCCCCCGCGCAGTGCCACCGCGGCGGGCCGGCCGGGCACAAACCCTGGCTGCGGGTGCCGGTGGCGTGCAGAGGCTCCCGGGG
>VYXF01006257.1:530681-541913 GCA_013397295.1 Polioptila caerulea | reverse complement strand
CCAGAGTCCCCCGCCGGCAGAGGGCAAGCAGGGGGTGCCCTGGTGCTTCTATCCCCCTGACTTCCCCAGCTACACCCTGGAGAGCCTCAACCAGACAGCGCTGGGCATGGTGGGGCTCCTGGTGCGAAGGGAGAAGGCCTATTACCCTCGGGACATCGAGAAGCTGAGGCTGGATGTGGAGTTTGAGACAGACACTCGGCTGCACATCAAGGTGAGCTTCCTGCTGGCTGCCCTCAAGAGCCTGTGACTGTGCTCCTGACCATTGCACCTGCTTTCCCATACCTGACCATCCCTTGCTGGGACCAAGTCTGGAATCTGCTGTGCTCCAGGCATGGCTGTGTGGGGCCAGTGAGCATCTCCAGCCCTTCCCCCTTTTGCTTTGCTGGTCTTTCAAGCACTTTTTGCCCTCTTTGCAGATAACAGATGCAGCCAACCCACGTTATGAGGTTCCCCTTGATGTTCCCCGGGTGATGAAGAGAGCAGAAAACCCCATCTACAGCCTGAATTTCTCCTGGGACCCCTTTGGGGTGCTGCTGCAGCGCAAGGCAACAGGGACAGTGCTGTAAGAACTCACCTCATGCTCATGCTGTGAGAGGTGGGGAGAAGCTTATCCCACCCTAGGCAGGCTCCAGCACGCTTCCCAGACATTTTTCACTGGGAAAACCTATGCTATGAGATCTCCAGCCAATTATTAGTCTTTGTCTTGTATCTTTTGAGCAGTGCTCACACGGGGATATGGCAGCGGGTGGCTTCATACGGGGCTCACACGGGGATATGGCGCCAGGGACTGGCCACATGCTTGCTCTGGCCATGGCAGAGCTGTGTAGGATCAGCATCTCTCCAAAAACTTCCCAATGTTCTGATTGCTCCCAGGGTCCTACGGAAGCCAAGCATTGTGTAGATCCCAGCACATCACCAATAAATGATCTGGTAGCCCAGGAAAAATGCCAAAGAACAGTTCTGCCTTTGCCCTCTCCCTGCTTTTGGGTTTCCCTGGCTGTCCAAGCTATAGAGACACTATAGCNGGGTGAGGGGAGTAGGGTCTGAGTGAGAGTGAGGAGATGGAGACAAGAAAGTTGTGTCTCTTTTTAGATGCTGAGATTGCTCCCTGCAAACTTAACAGGAGCATGGGAGTCTCCGCTTAGAGTCTGGGAGGTGTTTGCCTGAGAGGTTTTCAGAATCAGCTTTCATCAGTGGAAAGCAAGGACTAAGAGCATATTCCTAGCCATCCCTTGTCCAGCCCACCTCGGATCTAAAACCTCTGAGTCAGGGCTTTGGACGATGATGACAGAGGATGCTCGGAGAGGATGCTCAGAGCAGAGGAATGCTGAGCAGAGAATGCTCCAGACTTCGGAGCTGCAGCTCTCAGCATCACAGCTCTGTTCCCACAGAAAGAGCAAGCTCGGTTTTGCTCGCACCTTCCAGAAACACTGCAGTCCATTAATTCAGACCTGGGAAAAACTTCTTGAGGGGCCACTCTGCCACCTCACAAAAGCAAATGGTGCTTTGTCCCTTAGGATTGGTGGACAGTCGGGTGTCAGTGTCTCCCCACACTTAACAGGGTCAGGACCAGTTGACCTTGGCAAAGCCTTCCTTTGCTGAGTTTGCCAGGTGCATCTTGGCTGAAGGTGCAGATGTGATGCTGCAGGGTGCTTAGGTGGGCAGGCTCTGCCCAAACCACAGGCATCAGGAGAGGGGGAAGCTGTCCTTGAGGCCTCTGGCCTTGAGGGCAAGCTCTCCCCCTCTGTCTCCTTCACACCTGCCACCATCGCTCCTTTCATCCAGCACCAGGACAATGAAGTCATACCAGAAGCTGACAACAACACAGCCTGCAGCATGCCAGGTGGAGGAGGAAGGGGCTGCCCCGGTGCCCTCCGGCCATGGGAGGCTGGCCCCGTGGTGGGTGGGCACTGGGCTGCTGGTGGCCGCCGTTCTGCTGAGCACCATCACTGTCTGGGTGCTGCGGCAAGTTTCGGGGGGCTGGCTCGGACCCACGCCACCCCCCAAATGTCTCCTGGTGCCTGAGAGCCGTCGCTTTGACTGCTACCCAGAGCGGCACGTGGTGGTGACCCAGGAACTCTGTGAAAGCCGAGGGTGCTGCTTCATCCAGAGTCCCCCGCCGGCAGAGGGCAAGCAGGGGGTGCCCTGGTGCTTCTATCCCCCTGACTTCCCCAGCTACACCCTGGAGAGCCTCAACCAGACAGCGCTGGGCATGGTGGGGCTCCTGGTGCGAAGGGAGAAGGCCTATTACCCTCGGGACATCGAGAAGCTGAGGCTGGATGTGGAGTTTGAGACAGACACTCGGCTGCACATCAAGGTGAGCTTCCTGCTGGCTGCCCTCAAGAGCCTGTGACTGTGCTCCTGACCATTGCACCTGCTTTCCCATACCTGACCATCCCTTGCTGGGACCAAGTCTGGAATCTGCTGTGCTCCAGGCATGGCTGTGTGGGGCCAGTGAGCATCTCCAGCCCTTCCCCCTTTTGCTTTGCTGGTCTTTCAAGCACTTTTTGCCCTCTTTGCAGATAACAGATGCAGCCAACCCACGTTATGAGGTTCCCCTTGATGTTCCCCGGGTGATGAAGAGAGCAGAAAACCCCATCTACAGCCTGAATTTCTCCTGGGACCCCTTTGGGGTGCTGCTGCAGCGCAAGGCAACAGGGACAGTGCTGTAAGAACTCACCTCATGCTCATGCTGTGAGAGGTGGGGAGAAGCTTATCCCACCCTAGGCAGGCTCCAGCACGCTTCCCAGACATTTTTCACTGGGAAAACCTATGCTATGAGATCTCCAGCCAATTATTAGTCTTTGTCTTGTATCTTTTGAGCAGTGCTCACACGGGGATATGGCAGTGGGTGGCTTCCTGGCCCCAGGGACTGGCCACATGCTTGATCTGGCCATGGCAGAGCTGTGTAGGATCAGCATCTCTCCAAAAACTTCCCAATGTTCTGATTGCTCCCAGGGTCCTACAGAAGCCAAGCATTGTGTAGATCCCAGCACATCACCAATAAATGATCTGGTAGCCCAGGAAAAATGCCAAAGAACAGTTCTGCCTTTGTCCTCTCCCTGCTTTTGGGTTTCCCTGGCTGTCCAAGCTATAGGGACACTATAGCTCCAGGCTTTTTGTGGAAAAGGACTGCGGGTAACTTTGCTGTACAGCTTCTGTCACCTCCACAGCTTTGCCCACACTAAGTTGGTGGCGAGCACCAGCAGCTGGACAATGTCTGGTCGGGGTGTTTTGGGATCCCATCCTTTTCTCCTCCTTCCCACTTGCTGGTGGCTGTGATCCGTTCTGTACTTGGGAGCTGCTTATCAGTGATAGCAGGCTGAGAAACCCCATGGCCATATCACCTCAGTGGTTAATAATAACCTGGGTGGAAACTTCTGGTGTCAAAGGGAAGGCTGTGCTGTGCTGTCAGGCTGCCTTGTGTCCAGCCAGACCTGAATTTGCTCCTGGGCCAAGGTATTGGGGCTGGAGGCAGGGTGGGATGTGCTGCTAGACTGCCCCTTGAGATGCTTTGAGTGGGAAGAGATCAGTTATTGATGGGCAAATGGATCCTAATGAGTCCCAGAACCCTTTCTTGACCCTCTCTCTTTCTTGGTGTCACCCTGGCAGGCTAAACACCACTGTGGCCCCCTTGATCTTTGCTGACCAGTTTCTCCAGATATCCACATCTCTCCCATCCAAGTTCCTCTATGGGCTGGGGGAGCACCGTGGCAGCCTCCTGCACAGCCTGGACTGGAACACCCTCACACTGTGGGCACGCGACGTCTCTCCCACGGTACATCTGCCCTCTCCCCATGGGGGTGTGGGGGGTGAGGGCAGGAGTGGCACTCTCCTGTGCTTTGGACAAACCCTGGGAAAGCGTGGCAGGGGTGGGCAGCAGCACTGGGAGAGGCTGGGGATGGTTGAGGCTGATGAGCAGGTATGTGCCAGGGAGGATTTCAGAGCAATTGCAAAATGCTCTTGGCACTCCAAGGGCACTGGGTGTTTCCGCTCCACCCTGCTCCTCATGCAATGTGTTGTGGTGAGGCAGGAGGTTTCCCCCTCACCCAGCCCAGCTCAGTAGCAGCCCCTGAGCTGGAGGAAGAAGCAGCCTCCCATGGCCTTAAGCTCCAAACCTATCCTCATTCCTTGCCTTATGCTCCAGAGGAGAGACAGATGCCTGGCTATGTGGTGGCAGCATATTTAGGGTCATTTATTCACCTTCAGTGACATGGGACTCTCCTGCTTTGCCCTCTTTGCTGTCTTACCATGCACCTCTCCTTGCAGGAATCATTCAACCTGTACGGTGCCCATCCCTTCTACCTGCTGATGGAGGAGGGTGGAAATGCTCATGGTGTTTTCCTACTCAACAGCAACGCCATGGGTAGGTGTCCAGGGGACCCTGGGTCAGCTTGTCCATGGTGGAGGACCTGGCAGATTGGGACTGATGGGAGCTGCTGGAGTGGCCAGTTTGGGAGCTTGGGGTGAAAGGAAGCCATAAAAGGGAAAGATGTGGTTTGATGGCTCCGTTATTGAGCACAGCCATCTGTTTCCTGGCTATGGGAAGGCTCTTTAGCAACTGCCGAGCAGTTTAACCACATGCCCAGCTGTCGAGTTGCCATCAGGAAAGCAAGTCCCTTGCATGCAGGTCCATGTCTGTTCCCCCTCCACCAAAATGTCCTCACCCCCAGGCCTGGCAGCCGGGGTGAGGCTGGGGATGCCATCTGTCACCTGTGCTCTTCCCAGCTGTGCTGCGCCAGCTGTGGCCATGGGATCTGCCCGTGTCTGCCAGCTGATGACAGCAGCTCCTGAGGGCTCCTGCCGTGGCAGGGGTGGCACCAGGACCACCTGTCCCTCGCAGCAGCTGCCTCTTGCAGCCAGCTGTGGTGATGCTGCTCACACCGGGGCTCTGGCAGCTCCAGCTGTGCTCAGCTGTGTTGCCGTGATGCTGCTGAGGAGGAGCTCCTGTGAGATGCAGCCACCTGAGCCAAGGTGCAAAGGCTCCTCCGTGTGAAGAGCCCTACCCAGGAAAGGCCTGGCTCCCATGTGCTTGCTTGTACAAATAGCTCTCGGTTCACTTAGGAGGGAATTCCAGCAGAGGATGTGAAGGAAAGCACTGCACTTAAGTGCTTAGTCTTGGTCCAGCAGTCGAAGCTGGCACAGATTTGAGCTTAAAGAGCAGATTTTCAAGATAACATAAACCCGTGATCTCTCTGGGCTGTGATGATTTAAGCTTCCAGACACCCATTTAGCATCTGCTGAGTGCAAGGCAGGGATTTCTCTATTCCTCTGAACATTGCCTGTGGTGCTGCCTGGGCCCCATCATAGGGGCTAAGTCTGGGGGTTGACCCCAGTTGTCACTACCTTTTTCTCTTCTCTTTCCTTTTCTACCTTCCCATTCAAAGAGGTGGCTCTGCAGCCTGCTCCAGCCCTGACCTGGAGGACCATTGGAGGGGTGCTGGATTTTTACATCTTCCTGGGGCCCGATCCCAACATGGTCATCCAGCAGTACCAGCAGGTGATTGGTAAGTCCCACTCCCCAACACAGCTATCTATAGGCACCTTCTTCGTGCCCACATCCCTATCTCACCCCAGCTTCATCACCATCCCCATCCCTCTCAGCTGGGGAGGGATCAGCATCCCCACCATCCCATCCCTTCCAGCACATTGTGGTCAGTGAGCACCTTTTATCTTCCCTCTCCCCTTACCTTCCATCCTTTTGAGATGCTGCTGTCATCTTGGGAAACCCCATCCATGCTCCCACTGTCCCACTACAGGTTTCCCAGCCATGCCACCCATCTGGGCTCTTGGTTTCCACCTCTGCCGCTGGGGCTACGGATCCAGCAATGAGACGTGGCAGACTGTGAGAGCCATGAGGAACTACCAGATCCCCCAGGTAACCCCCCAGGCCTGTGGGGCACGGAGGCCAGTCTCCATCACCCATTCCTGAGCCTCTTTCCCACAGGATGCACAGTGGAATGACATTGATTACATGGATGGGTACCGGGACTTCACCCTGGATTCTGAGAAGTTTGCCTCCCTCCCCTCCCTGGTGGAAGACCTCCACAAACACGGGCAGCGCTACGTTATGATCCTGGTATTCCCCCTCCTCTCCCACCGTGCTGTCTCTGCTGCTGGGAGGTCAGACAAGGACATAGTGGATGCTTCTGGTCCCAGCTGGTCATTCCTGGCCCTGGGGATTTTTGTAGAAGTCCAGTTCCCAGTGCTGGTCAGGCAGCTGTAAACTGTGACTGGAAATCCCCCTAATGCAGGGGCCTTGGAGACATGGCCAGGTTCTTGTGCTGTGCTCCTGTCTTTCTGTGGATACAAGGATGGCCCCAGCTCCTGTGAGAGAAGGAATGGAGGAACTGTGGGTCAGGCAGCTTAACTTGTGGGTACTCAACTCAGGTGTCCTCACATCCCCACAAGTCTTGTGACCTGGCTGTGATGACCTCCCTTCTTCCCTCTGCCAGGATTGGAGGCATGGGTTCTGCTTGCTGGAGGCAGTGGGGACCAGCAGGTCCATGCAAGGGGAAGTTGGATTTCCTCCTCATTGAACTCTGTAGTAGCCCAAACCTGTCCATGACCTGACATTTCTTGCATAAGAGCAAGATTTCTTGTATTTGTCCCCCCCTCCCCAAAACACCATAACAGGTCTTGGGGACTTGCAGAAGTGGCATTTTAGAAAACATGCCTGGAAGTGTTGAAGCAAGTTTCTCTTCCCCTTGGGGGGAAACAGCTGCCATGTGTGGGCTCTGGCTGACCCTGTCTGGGTTCTCTTCTGTGAATCACACCGGTCTGGCCAGGGGAAGGAGCCGTGGTCTGCCTGGAATGGCACTAACCCTCTGCTCCATCCCCAGGATCCTGGCATCAGCAGCACCAGCCCTCACGGCTCCTACTGGCCTTTTGATGAAGGCTTGAGACGGGGCTTGTTCCTCAACACCACCCAAGGGCAGCCACTGATTGGGCAGGTGAGGAGCTCCAGGGGGAAATCCCAGCCCAGTGGGTTGTGCAATACCAGGGCTGGGATTTCATCAATATAGAGGGAAAGCCAAGTGGCCAAGTGACTTCTCCGGGATAATTGCCAGAACCTAGCTCAGCCCTTGTCCTCTTCATGTGTCACCTCCTGGTGTCTTCCCCAGCCCTGAGAGCCAGCCCCTGCTCAGCAGAGGAGCCTGTGGAAGTCATATGAGCTCCACAGAGTCAGCAGTGCTGCCTAAGGCTGGTCATCTGATTTCTTTCCCTTCCTGTTTCTGGGGTGAGGCTTACCTTTCTGTGATAGACAGTTGTGCCTGGAGTGTGCCTCTAGACCTGCTCTGTAGCTGTTCCCTCCCACTTTGACCCCTCTGGGTGTTTTCTCCCACCTGCTCTATCTTGCCATCTCCAAGGAGGGGGCTTTTGATGTAGCCTGAAAACATGGGGGAAAATGAAAATCATGGGGGCTAAAATTCCTGGAATAAGGCAAAGCACAGAGAAATCATGGCTTTTCCCTGACATGTTCTTGGTGAGGTGGTATCAGGCCTTGTGCAAGTGGAGGCAGAGCAGCTGCTCCATCAGCTGCCACTGCCCACGGACTGTGGGACTCCACCTGGTACTCCTGGTACCATGGAGGTAGGAGGGATGCTGTGTGTGTGTAGCATCCAGGACTCGAAGCATTGGCTGGGTTTATCTTCTGTCTCATTGCCCATTTCACCCTCAGCTGAAATCCCTGGTGTGCTGTAGTACCCTGTTCCCCATGGTGGCTCCCCAGAAATCACCTGCTTGCTGAACCCGTGGATTTGTGTTGTCCCTGCAGGTCTGGCCTGGTTTCACTGCCTTTGCAGACTTCTCCAACCCAGACACACACCAGTGGTGGCTGGAGAACCTGCAACACTTCCATGCCCACGTGCCCTTTGATGGCCTCTGGATCGTAAGTCCCTCCTTGCCCATGGGTTGCTCCCTGCCAGCAGCTCAGCTCGTGCCCGGTGTGTGTCCTGGCAGGACTGTCCCTCAAATGTAGCTTTTCCAGGTCTACCACTAATCCCAAAAATACACACCTGAAATTGCTGCACAATTTCCTTTGCTTAGGACATGAATGAGCCATCCAACTTCATGGATGGGTCTGAAGATGGCTGTCCCCCAGGAGAGTTGGACAGCCCACCCTACACTCCAGGTAAGGAGGGAGATGAGATACAAGGCTGTGCTGGTAGGGACTGTGCACTTTGAGATCACTGCCCACTGAGTCTGATGGAGGGAAACCATTTCTAAGAGGCATTGTGTCTCTTTTACACCCTGAATGCCCCCATCCCTACCTTCATGTGCCAGTATCCATGTCCAAGCCATGCACACTTGTTAGGGCCATGTCAGGGTGCAGGATGGGGCCATCTGCATGAGATTTTGGCACTTGGTTGGCAGTGACAGCTGGCTGTGGGAGGGCTGACCCAGAGCCAGCAATTGTGGGCAGTCCATATCCCCTGGACCCCTCCACCACTGGGTCCAACTGGGCTCTCCCTCCTGCCAGCTGTGCTGGGCGATTCCCTCTCTGCAAAGACGGTGTGTGCCTCAGCAAAGCAGAAAGTCTCAGTGCACTACAACCTCCACAACCTCTATGGGCTGATGGAAGCCAAAGCCACAGCAAGGTACCTGAGCATCCCACTTCCTGATAGCCTGGGTGTGGGCTGGGACAAAATCCTTCTCAGAGCTGAGTAGGAAAAGGATGGGCATTTAAGTGCAATCTGAAGGGGAAAAGCTCTGACTGCTTACAGCCTCTGGGATGGGAATAACCTGGGAGAAGATGGGAGCTGACTGCTCTGGGAGGAATGGGTGAATGAGGCTGGTCCTGCTGGAAGCCTTTGCCATACTGCTCGGTCTGACTCTCCACCGCTCTGCCAGGGAGCTGGAATTTTCCCCGACTGTTGTGGGATAAGGCAAACACCTGCTGGGCTGCTCTTAACCTTCTGCCCGCAGCTCTTCTGTTGTTTTCCAGCGCCTTGGTCAAGATCCGGGGGAAGCGCCCCTTCCTTATCTCCCGCTCCACCTTCCCCAGCCAGGGCAGGTACTCGGGGCACTGGCTGGGTGACAACCGGAGCCAGTGGAAGGACATGTATTACTCAATTCCAGGTGGGTGGCACTGAGCCCCTACCAGCACTCCTAGAGCTTTCTGCTTGTTTGGAGATGTCTCTGAAACTGTGCCCTGTTGACTGTCCCTGCCCTCAGGGCTGCTGAGCTTCAGCCTCTTTGGCATCCCACTGGTCGGGGCGGACATCTGTGGCTTCTCCGGCAGCACCTCGGAGGAGCTGTGCACCCGCTGGATGCAGCTCGGTGCTTTCTACCCCTTCGCTCGCAACCACAACACCCAGAACGAGAAGGTCGAGGGCAGTGTGCCCAGTGGGAGGCATCCTAGGTCTGTGATGCAGGATGTGGGATGTGGGATGTGGGGTGCAGGATATGGGATGTGGAACAGGGGATGCAGGAGCTGGGTTGGGGATGGGACAGCTGCTGACTGCCTGTGTCTCCGCCAGGCCCAGGACCCAGCAGCGTTCAGCCCTGCAGCCCGGACAGCCATGAAGGACGTGCTGCTGACCCGCTATTCCCTCCTGCCCTTCCTCTACACCCTTTTCCACCGTGCCCACCTGCAAGGGGACACTGTTGCCCGGCCCTTGTTCTTTGAGTAAGGCCATCACCACCAGGAGCTGGGGAGATGCTTGGGCTGAATCACGATCGAGCAGCGTCTCCGTCCCACCGCAGGTTCCCTTTGGATAAAGCCACGTGGGAGCTGGACAGGCAGTTCCTGTGGGGCCAGAGCCTGCTGATAACACCAGTGCTGGAGCCCGGGGTGGACTCAGTCACAGGTTACGTCCCCCAGGGCACGTGGTACGACTTCTACACGGTGAGGAGCATCCCAGCATTGGGCCGGGGGCCGAGTGATCCCTGCTTGACCCTCTTGGGGCTGTGGGTGAGAGGCCCTGGCTGAGCCCAGTGAGCCCTAGTGGAGAAAGGGTTGGGAATGGCTGCTCTGCAGACCCATGCCTGAGCCCTGATCCCTCACACCTGTGTCTCTTGCTGCCTGCTCAGGGCTCCTCAGTGAACAGCAGTGGGGAGATGTTGAGGATGTCGGCCCCTCTGGAGCACCTCAACCTGCACATCCGGGAAGGTTCCATCCTGCCCACCCAGGTGAGTGTCCACTCATCACCTCCCTGGGTGCTGTCCACAGAGTGTGTGTGTCCCCCAGCTCCTCAACTCCTGGACACCCATCCCCAATGGCCATGGCCCTACACAACCCATGTCTTTGAACCCCAGAAACCAGGAACCACCACAGAGGTGACCCGAGGCAACCCCCTGCGTCTCATTGTGGCCTTGTCCTCGCATGCCACTGCCTGGGGTGACCTTTTCTGGGATGATGGTGAGAGCCTGGACACCTTTGAGAAAGGCAACTACTCCTACGTGGTGTTCAATGTCACACAGGTGGGATGTGGTGGGGAGGGCAGTAGTGGGGGTCCCATGGTACCTGGTCACCTTGAGCTCATGCTGTCCCCTCTTACAGAACATCTTCACTTCCACCGTCCTCCACGCCAGCACTGAGGCCACCAAGGCCACCATTGGCACACTGAGCATCTTTGGGGTGCAGAAGCCGCCCAGCAAGGTCCTCCTGAATGGTCAGGAGAAGCCCTTTTCCTACCTGGACAACCAGGTATGGCCCCATTCAGAGTGCCCTTTGCTGGGTGGGGGTCCCCATCCTGAGGGTCTTCACCCCTCCTCCTCCAGAGTCACAATGTGACCAAAGAGGGGGGTGAGGACTCTGTGTGGCTCTCCTGCTATGCCAAGGTTTAGGTGACAGCATTTCCCACTTCCCTACTGTCAAGGCTGTATCCCAAAATGTCTCCTCTCCCCCCACAGGTTCTCACCGTGAGTGACCTTGGCATGAGCCTCAGCCAGGCCTTCTCCCTGCAGTGGCTGTGAGCGGGGGGCCGTGGGGGCACCCTCATCTCACCAGGACACCCACCTGGGAGATGTTCAGTGCTCCAGCCCCTGAAGTTGGGATGCTGCCATGGAGAAGGCATCAGTGACTGTCACCTACTGCTGCTTGTCCCCCCCTCAGCACAGCTGGGGTCAGGGGATGTGGGATGGGGGCTTGGCTGCTGGGTGCCCCCTGCATGGTCCTGGGTGGGTGGTGTGGGTGGAGGTGTGGGTACCCGTGGTCCCCACTGCAATAAAGGCATGTGGAGAACTTGACCTGGGAGCATGGTATGGGGACAGGAGGGGTGGCATGGG
>VYXF01006257.1:491306-528570 GCA_013397295.1 Polioptila caerulea | reverse complement strand
ACCCTGATTTCAGCTGCTCAGTTTTAGCCCAAATCCAACACTTCCAATTCCAGCTCCACATTCCAGCCCTCCAGTTTCAGCCACTACTTTCAGCTCCCCAGTTTCAGCCCCTGACTCCAGCCTCCAATCCCACCTCCTTGGTTCCCCTCTTTGATCCCAGATCTCCTAATCACAGGATCATTTAGGCTGGAAGAGACACCCAAGATCAAGGCCAACCTAATCACTTTCTCAAATACACCATGGCACTGAGTGCCACGTCCAGTCATTTCCTGAATATCTCCAAGGACAGTGACTCCATCACCACCCTGGNTCAGCTGCTGTGGGGCCCCCAGTTTTAGTCCTTGACCTTGGTTCTTCTGACTCCATCACCCTGATTTCAGCTGCTCAGTTTTAGCCCAAATCCAACACTTCCAATTCCAGCTCCACATTCCAGCCCTCCAGTTTCAGCCACTACTTTCAGCTCCCCAGTTTCAGCCCCTNACCATGGCACTGAGTGCCACGTCCAGTCATTTCCTCAATATCTCTAAGGACAGTGACTCCATCACCACCCTGGGCAGCCCATTCCAATATGTAATCCCACTTTCTGTGAGGAAATTTCCCCTGATTTCTGACTTAACACCCCCTGGTGCTGCTTGAGACTATGTCCTCTTGTCCTGCTGCTAGTTGCCTGGGAGGAGAGACGGATCAAACATCAAAGAACATCCTTTCCTAAGAAAATGTTTACATGTCCCACGCCTTGCAGCAAAGCCAGCCCCTCTCTGACCGCGGGCTCCCCCCGCGCCCCCCGCGGGTGCAGTTCCCCTCCCGCCCGCCAGACGGCGCTGCGCGGCGGGGCGGTGCCGCTGTGGCGGCGGTTCCGGTTCCGTGCGGCCGCGGCCGTCGGTCGGTCCCGGCTCTCGGTCCCCGGTGTCTGTCTGTCCGTCCCGGCTGCCGCTCGGTCCGTTCGTGGGCCGGTGCTCGGCGGCGCCATGAACCGGCCGAAGGCGGCGGCCGTGCGGCGGCCCAGCGCCGTGCCCAAGCCCTCCGGTGAGTCCCGCGGGGCCGGCCGGGCGGGGGCCCGTGGTCACTGTCGCTCATTGTCGCTCACTGTCGCTCACTGTCGCTCATTGTCGCTCACTGTCGCTCACTGTCGCTCTGTATCCCCTCGCAGCGCACCCGCCGCCCGGAGACTTCATCGCGCTGGGCTCCAAGGGGCAGAGCGGCGAGGGCAAGGCCGCCGTCACGCTGCTGAAGCCGGCGCCGCCCGGGCTGCCCTCGGAGCGCAAGCGGGACGCGGCCGCCGCCTTGGCGGGCCCGGCGGGGCTGCCCGGGCTGACCAAGCGCCCCAAGCTCTCCTCCACGCCGCCCCTCAGCGCCCTAGGACGGCTGGCAGAGGCGGCCGTGGCGGAGAAAAGAGCCATCTCGCCCTCCATCAAGGAGCCGTCTGTCATCCCCATCGAAGGTGAGGGCTCGCTGCGCTCCTGCCGTCACACGGAGGCCTCCGGGAACCTTCTCCTTTCTCTGGAGTCTTTCTCGAAGCTCACATAGTAGTTATGTGCTATCCACGAGAGTTTCCTTCCCTGGGTATGGGGCTGAAGTCAAGGTTTTCTCTTCTGTTGGCATTGGGTTGTGTTCATTCTGTCTGACAGCTGTTTAGCAGCTGTATGTGAAATCCTCCCTTGATGAAATCTCAAGTCTGGATTGTGGTATTTTATTCACATACTTCTTTAGCAAACTCTGGGTCTGGATGTTGCCTTTTGATTTGTCATTGTGTTTCTGATGTTGGATACATTTGCAGAGGAGTGTGCTAGCATGGAAAAAGAGTAAAGGGGCATTGTCAGTTGTGAAACAGAACTTTAATGGCAATTGAGTAGGGAAAAGCTATTGCAGGGGCTACAAGTGAACTGGTCTGTGCTTTGCTGTCCCTTGTGACCTGCAGCACCTCAGGGTGCTTGTTTGGCATGAGGGTAAATGCTGATCCCTCTGTGTTGGTGGTTGCAGTTGCCCCCACGGTGCTACTGGATGAGATTGAGGCAGCAGAGGCAGAAGGCAACGATGACCGTATTGAGGGGGTGCTGTGTGGAGCTGTGAAGCAGCTGAAGATGAACAGAGCCAAACCTGACACCACTCTGTACCTGAGCCTTATGTACCTGGCAAAAATCAAACCCAACATATTTGCCACCGAAGGGGTTATCGAGGTGAGGGTTCACGGAGTTACTGACGGATCATTCCTGCCAAACTGTGAGCAGAGTTGCACTTTGTGTCAGGCCAGAGCGTGATCTGCATGGCTTTCTAAATACCAGAGCTCTGTGGCAAGCTGCTGCAATTTGTGTTTCTCTTTCTGCAGCTTCTCTGCATGCTTTCTCAATAGATGACTTGTTTATTATTTTATTTTTTGTGGATGTTATTCCAGGCACTGTGCAGCCTACTCCGAAGAGATGCCTCCATCAATTTCAAAGCCAAAGGGAATAGTCTTGTGTCTGTCTTGGCATGCAACCTTCTCATGGCAGCTTACGAAGAGGATGAGAACTGGCCAGAGATCTTTGTCAAGGTTGGGGAGCTGAGGGGGCTTCTGCTGGAGTGAGGCAGTGGTGGACAGACTGGGCTGGGAAGTGTGGATGTGTTGGAGTAGGAGAGCAGCATAGGATTTTTTACAGCTGTAGGGAAATGTCCTCTTGTCCACTGTGGGAATGCACCTGGAGGAGGCAGAAATTGGAGTCTGGGCCCATCCTTTTAAAGAAAAATCTCCATGGGTGTCTGCAATGTAACCTCCGTTGGCCTTTGTTGCCTTATCTCTAGTCTTTTCTGAGATGTTTTTGAGACTCTGTACTGATGTAAATATTGCAGAGACTCCTTGTGTAGGGATTAAAACCAGTAACTTTTTTGTAGGGATTAAGCCCAGAAACTTAAAAAGGCTGACCAGCTCTATATTTTGATGGTAGAAGTTGTTATAAAGTCTTTTTTGAGAAGGTGCCCAGTAGAACTTGGGATGTGGTGGTGTGTATTTTTGCTCTTGTATGACCATCTGGTCTGGTTTTCATCCATGCACTGGTTATGCTAGTTTCCTACTCTGTATATTGGAAATCCATAAAACCTCACAAATACTCCTTTAAATAACCCCATGGAAATGGGTTGTGCTCCCTGCTGCAGGTGTACATTGAGGACTCCCTTGGGGAGCGCATCTGGGTGGACAGCCCTCACTGCAAGACCTTTGTGGATAACATCCAGACAGCTTTTAACACAAAGATGCCTCCTAAGACCATGCTCTTGCATGGAGAAGTTGGACGTAGTGGAGGGGACCTTAGTGCTGGTAAGAAGATGTTTGGGAACCAGGAACAAAGGTTTAGGGAGAGGCTGGAGCCTGCACTGCTCATTGACTTGTGAGAATAGTTTGGTACTGGATGGAGTCACATAGGCCAGGCTTTGAGTTCCAGGCATTGTCTTTCTTCTTTATGGGGCTCTTTCATGTCCAGGGGATGTTTGAGGGTAGTGAAAAATGGGCCTGTATGGGATGCAGCATGAGAGGCTGTGGTCTTGCTGAAAGGGATCCCTGAAACAAGCTGAGCAAACCAGAGCACAAGTGATTGATCTCTGGGGAGAGGAGCTGTTTCATGGAGTGTGCTGTGTCCTGGTCTCTCTTAGGGAGTAGCCCACACCCTTCCATGACAGAGGAGGAGGACAGCCAGAGTGAGCTGCTGATTGCAGAGGAGAAAATGAGCCCGGAGCAGGCGGGCCAGCTGATGCCCAGGTACAGTGCCTCTTCCTCTCCTGACACAGCTGTGTGGCAGATCTGTCTGTAGATGTGTCTGTGCTCACCCACCCTGCAGAGCTGTGGAAGGAAGCTTCTTCTCTGTGCTCCTGTGGCACCTGCTGGGGGCTGTTGAGCATCAGATAAAACTGGCTCCTGGAGGAAAGAGCAGATTTTCTTGTTTGCGAGTCATACCACAAACAAGAAAGAGTGCTGACCTCTGGATTGGCTTTTGTGGAAATGAGTGAAGTTCAATTTGTGTGGCCCAGGTATGAAGACCTTGCAGAGAGTGTGGAGGAATATGTCCTAGACATGCTTCGGGACCAGCTCAACCGGCGCCAGCCCATGGACAACGTCTCCAGGAACCTCCTCCGGCTGCTGACAGCAACCTGTGGCTACAAAGAGGTGCGTCAGATGGCTGTGCAGAGGCTGGAGATGTGGCTGCAGAATCCAAAGGTAAGGAAAGGAGCTGTTGAAGCACAGCCCTGGTCTGGAATCCAGCCAGGAGGGCTGCATACTGTATGCCAGTTACATTTCTGGTCTGTAATGGTGAGTGACTGGAGTCTTTCTGCTCTCTCTCTGCAGTTGACCAAGCCAGCTCAGGACTTGCTGATGTCAGTCTGTATGAACTGTAACACTCACAGCTCAGAGGACATGGAAGTTATCTCCAACCTGATCAAAATTCGTCTCAAGCCAAAAGTCCTTCTCAACCACTACATGCTGTGTGTCAGGTGAGTGGCTGGGTCTGTGACAGGAAGAGAAAGCACTGCAGGAGACGTGCCCAGGGACTTGACATTCTCAGTGTCTCTGCACAATTTTAAATACCATCTTGGGGCATGGAGTGCCTTGTGTTCATTTAAAGGAATTTCATTGTCCTATAAATCTTTTGGTAGTCCTTTGATATTGTCCTTTGATATGTGCTGTTCTCTCCTTTTAACTTTTGTGTGCTAAATACTTCAAGGAGAAATGAAAAGAATGTATCCAGCTGTAATGAAATGTCAGTTCAAGTATCCCTGGTCTTCCCTTGCAGAGAGCTGCTGAATGCACACAGGGATAACCTGGGCACCACCATTAAGTTTGTGATTTTCAATGAACTATCAAATGCAAGAAATCCCAACAATATGCAGATCCTGTATACTGTGCTTCAGCACAGCTCAGAGCAAGCTCCAAAGGTAGGTGCAGTGTCCTGGATGACTGATGGTAACCCCAGAACCCCACCCAACAGATTTAGTTGTTTTCAGGCTCAGATTAATCTTTTCACAGATAGCTTTCTGATCTGTATCATGCTATATTGAAATTATATAATTATTCTTGGTAGGAATAAACGTAAATGGGCATTTTCTACCTCCTGTATTCTGGGTGATAATGCAGTTTCATGGAAGAAACATTATTACAGCTCCCCAGGGGTCTGAAGGACAGGATACCTCCAGCGTAGTTTCCTTGTGTCTCTTCATTTTGTGGATGCACACCCCTTGCAGTGCACTGAAAGTTTTCTCTCTGTGTGGCCCCAGTACCTGGCAATGGTGTTCCAAGACCTGTTGACCACCAAGGACGATTACCTGCGAGCTTCACGGGCTCTGCTGAGAGAGATCATCAAGCAGACAAAACATGAGATCAACTTCCAGGCCTTCTGTCTGGGTCTCATGCAGGAACGGAAGGAGGCCCTGTATGCAGAGATGGAATTCAAGGTACCATTTTTGACCCTTGTGCTGCTGGATGTGCCAGTGATGCACTGAGCTCTTCTGTGTCAGCTTTCCTGGCCATTCTTCCTTTTGCTCTTTGGTGTCTGAGTGAGTCACTATCTGTGTGTCTCATAGCAGCACTCCCCTACCTCATTTCCAAACATCCATGTTCATCATTTTTGATGACAAAACACTTCCAGAAGGCAGCTCTGGGTGTTGCTATTCAACTCTTATTTTTTTTTCTTTTCTATTTTAAGGAGCGGTTTGTCATCCACATAACCGACCTGCTAGCTGTCTCCATGATGCTTGGTATCACAGCCCAGGTGAAGGAGGCTGGAATTGCTTGGGACAAAGGAGAGAAAAAGAGTAAGCAGAAGAACCTAGGTTCTCTCTGAGGATGGGCATCTTGGTAGATATCTGCCCCTGATGCTGGGAGAGCCTCAGCTAGGGTTGGCAGCCTGCTGTCATCCTGGGACTGACAGAGAGAGAAGATGTGGCATTTGCATGGCTGGGTGCTTCTTGTGTCTATGGAAGCAGTGGCTGAGAAGCTGGGGAAAGGGAGCTGTGAGTGGAGGGGCCTCAGGCCTGAAGGGGCAGCTGCAAGGATTAAGAGGCTGAGAAGACAGGCCTTTGGTGTGGCACTGACATGATTGCCTACATGCCTTCTTCTCACAAAACTATTCTATCTGTGCTTTGTGTGGGGAGTTTTGCTCCAGCACATGTCAGAAAGCAAAGAACATGTGCTGTTAGAGCTGGGGGGCTCATAGAGCAGGAGTCTTTCTCATATACTCCTCTGGTTCCCCTTCTCTGGTGGAAGGTGTCCCTGCCTGTGGTGCTGGAATTGGAACAAGATGATCTTTAAGGCTCCTTTCAACCCAAACCATTCTGTGATTCTGTGATTTACTGTTGATACCTCAGAGCCCTGGTTACTGTCTTGAAACCACCACGTTCCTGATGGGGCCCACGTGTGTATTTTGTGACCTGGCTGTTTTTCAGACCTGGAAGTGCTGCGCTCTTTCCAGAACCAAATTGCTGCTATCCAGCGTGATGCTGTCTGGTGGCTGCATACAGTTGTTCCATCTATCAGCAAGCTGGCTCCAAAGGACTATGTGCACTGGTGAGAGTCAGCCTGGTCATGTCTGTGCATAACCAGTCCCTTCCCCAGCACTGTAATATATTATGGAAAAACAGATATATATCAGGGTTTGGTTGGATTTCTCTCCCATTTTCAGACAGGGAGCAGAAACAGTTTTAGCAGGGTTCAGGCTGGGACTGTGTCCCTTTCTGAAATTCCTTCAGGTGCATCCTCATACCATAAACATATGATAATGGAAAATATTTTTGATTTATATTATTTGGGTCCACTCAGTCAGGGATTTTTAGCTATCTGACCAAATGAATTCCCTGTGGACTCCTGGCTGTTTTTTCATTTGACATCCTTTTTAAGACTGTATGGCTGAGGGCTCCACAGATAGTTCTGTCTTCCAGAGGACAGGTAGTATCCTTGGGTCTTGACACAAGGCGTTACTGAGGCAGTTCAAGCCAGAGTTAGTAGAAAGCAAAAGAAGTTACAGAAAGTGTAAAAGCCCAGAGCCCATGTTGTATAGTCCTGTCTGTTCTGAATCATGTTGTTACTGTTGCTAGACTCACTTATCTGAGGGGGCTCCTTCATGGCAAGCTTTAGCAGGATTTGGGCGAGACTGGACTTTTGTACTTGTTCTTAAGCCTCACAGAGAGTGTTTACTGTGCTCTTCATCTCCACAGCCTTCACAAGGTGCTCTTCACAGAACAGCCAGAAACCTACTACAAATGGGACAACTGGCCCCCTGAGAGTGACCGCAAGTGAGTGTGTGCCCCTCCCCTGGCGGGTGCAGTGGGGAGCTGCTCGAGCTGCAGGCAGAGGAATGGGTGTTTTCTGGTGATCCTTATATAGCTCTGTGTTGGAAAGGCTTGGAACTGTGCTCAGATTTTCTTCATCTGTTACACTACCATAAAACTGAGGGGTGTTGTTCCACTCTCCATCTGTTCCTCTTCCTCCTTCATTCCTGTTCCCTGTGCCAAGCTGTTCTGTATCTTGATGCTGTAGTTGTAAGGAGGGCAGCCCTGCAGTGTGTGGGTAACTGGGGTAACCTTAGGGAGCTCAGAATAAAGGAGGCTGAAGAGTAGAGGTACAAGGCAATGCAAGTGATATTAGATAATCATTTGTTTCAAATAGTTGCATTTGGAGCTGGAGATAAGGGGAAGTGGTATAAACTAAGCTGTGATGTATCTGCTGCTCAGATGAGTTGTAGGGTCTGTGGAGGGTTTCAGCAGCCCTCATGCTGCTCTCCAAAGAGGTGTGGTTGATGTCTCGTGTCTCCTGCAGCTTCTTCCTTCGCCTGTGCTCCGAGGTGCCCATCCTGGAGGACACCCTGATGCGCATCCTCGTGATCGGATTGTCGCGGGACCTGCCCCTGGGCCCCGCCGATGCCATGGAGCTCGCCGACCACTTGGTGAAGAGGGCTGCAGCTGTGCAAGCAGATGGTGAGGCTGCTCAGAGCTCCCACCAGCAAGTGCTTGCTTCTGTCTCCACATCCTCCTATTGCCACCCAGGGCTGAGACAGCTCCTACCACCTACCAAAGAGCCTTTGCATCACTTAAAGCATATTTTAGTCATGATGGCTAAGCATTTGGCTCAGAGCCAGACATGTACTGGTGTTGCTTTCTCACTAGAGAAGCTTCTTATTTTCTCTTACTGTTTCTCTCTGTTACTAATTTTGTATCATGGAGTGTTTGGGAAATTATTGGTTGTGTGGAGAATGAAGGACTGTGAACAACCACCCAGAGTTTTGAGTCAGCGGTTTTAAATTCAATTTAGTCCTTTGTACATACTGTAAAATGAAATTTGTAGGCTATGCAAAAATGGAAGGATTGGAAGTTAAATTAATTAACCAATCGTGTGCTCTTCCCAAGTCCATTATCGGGACACTTACAGAATAGCAGTTACAAAAGCAATCTTTGCTCTTACCCCTTTTATGAATTCATTTAGCATTTGCCTAAATTCCTGCATTGCTGGGAAATGCGTCCATTCAGCTGGGTGCTCTGTGTTTGTGGCAGAATTGAGGCTGTTGTCAGAGTTTGATTCTAAAGCATCTTACATGCTCTTAAGTGCTGACTGATTAATGTCAAAGAGTGATCTTGAACTGCTCAATGCTTGTGGAAGGATCTAGACTTTGCTGTTCAGTATCCACTCAAAGTGTGTCTAGCCTCTCATATAGAGTTTTAAATCCTGCACCATTTCATATACTGGAAGACTCAGAATTAGAGTGAGTCTGAAAACTTGCAAAAAAGTTGAAATGCATTTTTAGTTCCTCTGAGCCCCAGAAGTTCTGAGCAGATTTGTTGCTTACCTGAAGGAGTGTATCTGAGTTCTGAAAAAGTATCATATTGGATGCATTTGGGGAAAAAAGTACCCTTAAGAATTTAAACCAGATTGCTGCTGGAAAGCACTCATATCCTTATATATTGACATACAGGATTTTTTAAGTGTTGATTTTTTGTTTCTGTTATATCACAAGAGCAAACCCGCAATAACATAGTTGCTTGAAGTAAATTTTTTTTTATACTGTGATGCTTTTCTTAAAGGGCTTTCAGGCAGGTAGACAGGTCAATAACTTGTTCAGTCTTTTCTTTTCCTCCAGATGTTGAGGTCCTGAGGGTAGAAAGAATCCAGCTGATCGATGCAGTCTTGAATCTGTGCACTTATCACCATCCAGAGAATATCCAGCTACCCCCAGGGTAAGACTTAGCACATAGATAATCTTGCTGTGATCTAGCTCATTTTCACCTTGTGACTAACATTCCCAGCTCACAGATTTTAAGATGCTTTTCTCTATTAAAATTTGTAATAACAAAATGACAAGGAAGCCTTTCCAGGGTCATGCTCAGGTTGGTATTTCTCTAGAGCAATCAAGACCTGAGTCATGGAATACTTTGGTCTGTGAGCACTGATCTTTCTGCCCTAGAAATCTTCAGCTGAATCCTGCTGTCCCTCCTGGAAGGATTTTTTTGTGTGTGTGTGTGCATGTCTGTTTGTTGGTAAAAGCACTGAACTGGCATGACTGAATCTAAACAGTGCATGATTAAAGAGAAAAGCAGACTTGAGATGGCCTAAGGAACAAAACTTGACCACTTATCTCTCTTGATGCCTTTTGCAGATACCAGCCTCCAAATCTCGCTATTTCTACTCTCTACTGGAAAGCCTGGCCTCTCCTGCTTGTAGTGGCTGCATTCAATCCTGAAAACATCGGTGAGTGTGGATATTTCTGATGAAAAAATTGGCCAGGGTGCTTTCTGCAGAAGTCTGGTTGCTTGTGTGCAAAGCCTGTGCTGGGTTGGTGAGGTAACTGCAGTTAAATAACTGTGTATCCCCTGTGGGTGAAAAATGTGTGGAGGTGGGATTTGGACCAGCATGTGGCTGGAATTGCCTTGTTTGTGCTCTGAGTGTTATGAGCTGTTCTCAAGTGAGTTTGTGTCTCCCCACCTTGGAATGTGTTAGAGTATATATAAAGGCTCTACTTTTTCTCATATTCCTTATTGTTCTTCTCTGCTGCAGGTCTGGCTGCATGGGAGGAGTACCCCTCTCTAAAGATGCTCATGGAAATGGTCATGACCAAGTTAGTATGGTTAAATCCCTACTTATATCAAACAGACCACTGAAAACACACATTTCTGAATTAAGTTTGTGCCATGTGACTCCTTCCTTTCCAGTGGGACTTGTGTAAAATAAACTGGCATCAACACTGCAGTTGGAGTGGGAAAAGTGCCTTCCCTCGACAAAAATATTATAAGCAAGGGAATAAAGCTGAGAAAAAGGGGGAGGGGGATGACTGCTGTGCCTTGCTGAGAAGGTCTCACTCTCCTGGCTCCAATGAGAAACTACTTAGTTTTTCCACATTGTCTGTCAGAGCTTAGGTCCTGTGTTCTTTCTGACTGTGGTTCATGAATTTTGAATAGAGCAAGATAACCATTTCCTTTTTTTAAACTTATTTTCTCAGTAATTATTCCTATCCTCAATGTACCTTGACGGATGAGGAGACACGCACAGAGATGATTAATCGTGAACTTCAAATCTCCCAGAGAGAAAAACAGGAGATTCTTGCATTTGAGGGTCATCTGGCAGCTGCATCAACAAAACAAACAATTACAGAAAGCAGCAGTCTCTTGCTGTCCCAGCTGACAAGTCTGGACCCTCAGTAAGTAGCCTTCTGCATTCTGGTACCATCATGAAATCCTAGTTAATAACATTAGTCAGGAAACCCTGCTCCCCCACAGGGTGGTTGCTGTGGGGAAGAAGAACCCTGTGGTGTGGTAGCCCATGGGATCACAGAATCATAGAATGGTTTTGGTTGGAAGATCATCTGCTTCCAACCTGCCTGCCACCTTCCTATAAACCCCTCACGCACCACAGAACTGACTGATCCTCATCACATCAGAGAGGAAGTCTGTCAGCCTGTGGGTAACTTGCTGTTTCTGTGACAGGGGCCCCCCTCGCAGACCTCCACCACATGTCCTGGAGCAGGTGAAAAGCCTGAACCAGTCACTTCGCTTGGGCCACCTTCTGTGTCGCAGTCGCCATCCTGACTTTCTTCTCAACATCATTCAAAGACAGGTGGGCTGTGGTGGGATTGGATCCCTTGCCTCTGCAACTGAGCAGAGTGAGAGGCAAAGGGAAGCTAAGTGAGATTCAGGGGAAGGTGGTTTGCTGCTCAGGAATCAGATAATCAGTGTGCTGCATCTATGTTCTGCTGATCTTGTTACTCTCATCCTTCTCAGGCCTCATCACAGTCAATGCCATGGCTGGCAGATCTGGTACAGTCCAGCGAGGGCTCCTTGGACGTCCTGCCCGTGCAGTGTCTGTGTGAGTTCCTGCTTCATGATGCTGCTGATGAATCAACCTCAGGTGAAGAAGAAGAGGAGGGTGAGAGTAAGGACCAGCGTGCCAAGAAACGCCAGGTGAGCAGTCTCTTGGGGATCCCTTCTGTTACCTACTTTCTGTGCCTCCCAGATCTGATTTCACTGCACAGACCAACTTGTCACTCCACAGAGACAACAGAAACAAAGGCAGTTGCTTGGGCGCTTGCAAGACTTGCTGTTGGGACCCAAAGCAGATGAACAGACAACCTGCGAGGTGCTTGACTACTTCCTCCGGCGCCTGAGCTCCTCCCAGGTGGCTTCCCGGGTCCTGGCCATGAAGGTGAGCAGAATGAAAATCATCTTGGCTGGGGTCTGTGTGAAGCCCAGGGCAGAGCCCTAGGTTATCTTGAGTCCAAAGCCTGCACAGTGAAACTGCTCCATGTCATTCTCCTTCAGTGACTTGTCTCAACCTCCAAACCCCATCAAATACACTTCTGCTCGCTGCTGCTCAGAAGTTAGTGTTCAACTGCTAAGTTGTACTTAAGACAGAGCTGGATTTTACTATGTCTCCTGTGAAGTTCAGGTGTAGACTCAGGAGATTGCATGCCATGTGGAGTAATTGGCAGAGGTTGTTGTCTGCGAGGAGTGTGAGTGCCTGGTGCTCTGGAGCATAAACAAGGCAAAGAGAATTGCAGGGACCTCAGAGAGATCGTGCTTAGACAGAAACTTCAAGCAGGGTGTCTGTCAAGAAAACACATATGAGCTGAAACCTGTTGTGTGCTGCATTTGGATTGTTCTGTGGTGTTTGAAGCATGTTTCAGTTATATTCACTAGTATGAAACTAGCAGTCCAGCTGTGGCTTCATATGCAACAGCTGTATCTGTGTGACCTGTGCAGGGCCTGTCCTTGGTGCTGTCCGAAGGAGGAATGCGTGATGGGGAGGAGAAGGATCACCCCATGGAAGAAGACTCCGGCGACTCCGAGCTGCTGCAGGGATATCAGTGGCTGCTGAGAGACCTCCCGAGGCTGCCACTGTTTGACAGTGTGAGAGCCACCACAGCTCTGGCCTTGCAGCAGGTGGGTGGAAGCAGCTGAAGGGAGGAGTGTCAAGCTTGTTCTTTTTGTGCTAATCCCGAAAGAGATCTAAACAAACTAGATCTGGTTCTGATATTGATATGTTCATATGCTTGCAGAAGAGTTTTTTTAATGCTGGTGCTTGTTTTCATTAAATCCAGATTTCTAATGAAAGGAATTCTCATTCTAGGCCATCCACATGGAGACAGATCCCCAGACCATCAGTGCTTACCTGGTGTATCTCTCCCAGCACGCCCCAGTGGAGGAGCAGGGACAGCACAATGACCTTGCACTGGTGAGAGGAGGGATTGTGTGGGGGACACATGGCATGTCAGGACAGTGGTAGGCATGAGACTTGCTGTACCACCAGGATGAGTTCTGGGGAGTGTGTTACTCCAATAACTGCATGTTTATGTCTCTGTGCATGGGTTGAAAGGCAAACCTGTGCCTTTAGTTTATATAATGAAATGGTAATCAGAGCAATAACCTGCAGTGCATTATCCCATCAGCTGGAATGGGGAATGCAAGAGTGGATAGTGGTTTGATGGAAATCCCACCACCTGGCAGTGTTTCATAAGTAAGCAGGTGCTAAACCTGCAGTCATATATATTTAGGGAGAGAATGGGAAATCAGGAACTTTAGTAATGTGATCTGTACTCCCCTGTAACCAAAACTAGATTTCTGGGTTTATTTGTTTGTGTGAGTTTTTTTCTTTTTAGAAAAGCTTCTGCTAATTTTTTTTTTTAAATTATTATTCTTTTTCCTTTTTTTCTCCCTGGCTGCTTTGTTTTTTGCTTTTAAGACTCATGCACTGATATTGCCTCTATTTAGATACACAGAGGAGGTTGAATCATAAGCATCAGTAGATCTTTTTCTTGAGGGAAATGCTATGTAAATGCTTACTTTGTAATGGGGTGCATCAGAATGCATCTGTGCTGCACTGGGACACTGTAAGATGCATGCAAAGCACTGACCTTTTCCCTCCTGTGTCAGTTCTACCCTTGACTCCACGAGCTGATCTCCAGCGTGCTGTGTACTGCGCTGAGGGTGGGAGCTGGAGGCCATCATGCAATGAAACAGGGGCTGTGTTGGGCAGTAAAGAACCTCGGGATGTTTTTTCCCTTTAGGATGTTGCCCGACTGATCGTGGAGCGCTCCACCATCATGTCCCACCTGTTCTCCAAGCTCTCCTACAGTGCAGAGTCAGATGCAGTGCTCGTGGCTCTGCTCTCCATCTTCTCCCGCTACATCAAGCGCATGCGGCAGAGCAAGGAGGGCGAGGAGGTGTACAGCTGGGTGAGTGCCTCCTGCCTTGCCCCAGCAGCTCACAGGGACTGGGCAGCTTAACAAAACAGAAGCCCTTTATGGGTTACTCAATTTGAATAAACCAAGTCCAACTCAAGAATTCCCTGATCTGAAAATAATTGGATCATGACATAGTATCAGTGCCAAGCCTATGTGTTTGTAAAAAGCCTTTTTAACTTTTCCCCAAGCATCTTTTGTGGCCTCTGTTGGCGATACTGGGAACTATGGTCTAGCTAAATTTGTCCATTCTCCTGTTTTCCTTTCTCTTCCCACCTTTGCTCATCCTGTCTATTCCTGCCTTTTTCCAGTCAGAGTCCCAGGATCAGGTGTTCCTTCGTTGGACTAGTGGGGAAACAGCCACCATGCACATCCTTGTGGTCCATGCCATGGTTATTCTCCTGACACTGGGACCACCTCAAGGTTGGTGAAGTATGGTTAGATTTTTTTTAGGGGGTAATGATCAATACAGGGTGGCTTTTCTCTATCTGCTGCCTCCTAACGGGTCAGGTTGGTGTTAATCCTTCTACTCACAGGCTTGACCCTTGCAGTACTTGTTTGTAGCTGTAAGATTTATCAGAATATTGCTGCAGAGAGTGAAGCATTTGCAGGCTGATTTTTTTTTTTTTCCTTCTGCAGACAGCAGGAAATACTAAAACACTGGAGTGTTCCCTGTATTGACAGAGAAAGGCAGGGCGTTCTAGGTGCTTGTGAACATGGGTAGTAATTTTTTATTTTTACTCTTAAGCAGGGGATGGTGATTTTTACACCTTACTGGATATATGGTTCCCAGAGAAAAAGCCCCTTCCTACTGCTTTTCTGGTTGACACCTCTGAGGAGGCCCTGCTGCTCCCCGACTGGCTGAAGCTGCGGATGATCCGCTCTGAGGTCCCGCGTCTCGTGGATGCAGGTGAGCCTGTGCCATGTTTGTTGGTGTTTCAAACCCTGCTGAAAGGAAAGGGAGAGGCTTCCCTGCTCGAGAGTGTCCAGCCATCCTACTTGGATGCCTTTGGATGGAGCCATCTGTCACTGTTACTCTTTTCAGTAGGGAGTGAGTCTGAATGAATACCCCTTTCTGTGTGTTTGAAAGGAATGGGAGACTCTGAATTGAGGTCCTATCTCTTTTACAACAATTCAGATGGAACTAAGCTATGCAATCACTAGACAGCAGGCATAGCACTGTGGAAAGCTGTGCCTAAAGGATGTAAGGTAAACCTCTGGTTGCTCTGGTCCTCGTGCCACTTGTCAATGCTCTCTTTCTTCTTGGTATTCAGAGCTTTCATCCCATTTTACTAATTAAATGACAGCTGTCTATACCCAGTGATTGAATTATTCAATAATTCCTGCCTGCAGCCATCAAGAGATAGGGTGGAAGTTATTTTTTAATACGAATGATTGCATTACTGAGGTTCTAATAAAATTAAATAGAAGATCAGATTAGCTAGTGAGTGAATTAACTGGAAGATGCAATAAGGCGGCAATGATTTGCAGAGGAAAGAAAATATAGTAGGCAGCTGTCAGACTTCTGGCTGTAGGCTCTCTGCAGCCCTACCATTAATGTGTCACTGTTGGTCCAGACAAAAGCATAAAGATCAGGTAATAAAGATGACCCTCCATGGGCAGTTCAGAGGTTTGTGGACTCAGTTTTTGTCTATTTCAGCCCTGCAGGATCTGGAGCCACAGCAGCTGCTTCTCTTTGTTCAGTCCTTTGGAATCCCAGTTTCCAGCATGAGCAAACTTCTGCAGTACCTGGATCAGGCAGTATCTCATGACCCACAGACACTTGAGCAGAACATCATGGACAAGAGTAAGAGCTACACATGAGGCTAACTAGGCATTTAACATTTTCTTGAGCAATTTCCATGAATATCTCCTGTGACTTCCTTGGAAAAATCCAAGCTAGTTCAGCAAACTTTGTGCACAGGCTGCTTGGGCAGCTTGTTGTCACTGTAGACACCTGGGTGGCCCTTGGCTGTATTTCCCAAAATAGAGGAGGATTTTTTGGATTGGAATGGACAGAGCCAAAAAGTAGTTTGGAAGGTACTTTGTAAAAGAAACAAAGTTTTCAAGGCATCATGTTTACAAAGTCTGTGGGAACAGCAGATGCTCTTGTCTGTGGGAGCTATACAAACAACCAATTCTGTCCTGCTTTGCTGAAGAGGGCCAGATGATGAAGTGCTCTTATTTCCTTCTTCTTTCAGACTACATGGCTCATCTTGTGGAGGTTCAACATGAGAGAGGAGCAACAGGAGGCCAGACTTTCCACTCCCTGCTTACTGCCTCCTTACCAGCCCGCCGAGGTACTGCCCTGGATAGCCTAAATATCAAAGTCATCTCCCAAACTTCCCTCCTTTGTTGCTGTTGAAAAGAACAGGCTTAAAACATGTCCTAAAAACCAGTTGCAATAAACCAGCAAGCTACAGTTAGACACCAGTCATTGCTAGAGTTTTTTGCTTCTGGCAAAGAGAGAAATTCCAATATTTTTGGCGTTTATTACAGTGAGTTTTTCTGAGTCATATGGAAAAGTAAGTCTTGCTTGGAATTAAGAGAAAAGCTGCTGAATTCCTCAGTAGTTAGAGACTGTAAAGCTGAAGATGATCTGGGGTTGGGGCTCCAGATGCTGTCTACCATAATGGCATTTTCCTTTCTTTCCTTTTATTCCTCTTGCAGACAGCGCTGAGACTGCAAGGTCAAAATCTAGTCCTGAAAACTCTCAAAGTCAGAGTCGGATCCGGGCCTTGAGCCAGGTCCGTGTTCTGGGCCCAGAAGATGATCTGGCAGGCATCTTTCTGCAGGTACTGTTACAGCCTCCAGCTGAGTAGCTGCTTCCCTGCAGCAGCTTTACAAAATCCATTTCTCTTATACTTGCATCTTGTGACTCCTTATCCTGCAGTGTTTGCAGGCAATAAATATGAAAGCCCTGATGCAATAAGGCTGTGCCTTTACAGCCTTGTGGAGTTGATACTGGCAGGAGATTTTTCTTGTAGTTGGAACGTGATGTGGCTTTTGATCATGCCTAGTACTGTCAGTACCTACTAGCATGTTGCTGTCTCTGCACCTTGTTTGTTCTGTGCATAGTGCCTTTCCTCTCAGCAGTGGATGCAGGATTTGTGAAATGCTCACAGGGCCCTGGCAGCAAAGCTGTGTGCAAACAGCATTTGTACTCTGGCTTGTCTGCTTACAGAGCTTCCCTCCTTCCATTGACTCCAGAGGGAGCCTACAGGGAATTAATTGGCCAAGCTGGTTGTTGGTGTTTGGGTAGTAGGATTCCCCTGCAGAGTCAGTGTTGATCCTCATGTTGGGGTTGCAGAGATGCTGCTTATGTTCATGTGCCAGGCACTAGAATGTAGAAGAAGCTGCATCAGAAGGTTCCCGTTAGCCTACAGTCAGTATAACTGTACAAGGGAAATCGCTCCTCTGCCTCTGGGTGTTCATGGTACAGAATCCTTTCCCTGTCCATCACAAACATACTCCCTGTTGTTGTATCCCCCAGCTTTTCCCACTGACCCCAGACCCGCGCTGGCAGAACTCCAGCCTGCGGCCGCTGGCCCTGGCACTGCAGCAGGCCCTGGGGCAGGAGCTGGCCCACATCCGCCAAGGGGCCACGGCGAGCGGGGCCACGGCGAGCGGGGCCACGGCGAGCGGGATCACAGCACGGCTGCTGCAGGCCGTGGCTGCGCTGCTCAACTCGGCACACAGCGGCGCCCTGGTCATGGCCATGCACCGCCACCACTTCATCTCCTGCCCACTCATGCGCCAGCTCTACCAGTACCACGTGAGTGGCTTTGGGAGCATTTTGTAAAGAGGGGTGAGGGAGAAACGGGAAATCTGTTTGGGAGCATTTAATATAGAGGGGTGAGGGAAAAATAGGAAATCTGTTTGGGAGCATTTCGTAAAGAGGGGTGAGGGAGAAATGGGAAATCTGCTCTGCTGTGTGCCCACTTCATAATGCTCAGCTCAGGTTGCCTGGCTATGGGCATCTGGATGCAGGCTGGCCACATTAGCCTAGCACTGCTAAGACTGCCTGCAGAGTTAGTGTACCTTACCTAGCATGGTAACTGTATTTTGGATTTACAACTGTAGGTCTCTGCTGGTTTTAGTCTGTGCTGTTCTATAGCGTTGGATGTATCTTGCAAGTCAGGGCATTTGCAGACAGTTTGAGGGCTGATGTCTCATTCATAGAGTCATAAAATGATTTGGGTTGGAAGGGACCTTAAAGATCACCTGGCTCCAATTCCTCTGCCATGGGCAGGGGCACCTTTCACTAGACCGGGTTGCTCCAAGCCCATCCAATCCAGCCTTGAACACTTCCAGGGATGGGGAGTCCAGAACCTCTGGGCAACCTCTGCCAGTGCCTCACCACCCTCACTGTAAAGAATTTCTTCCCAGCGTGCCATGCCACAGGACACTGCCTTCTCCTCGCTCTTCTTCAAAGTGCTCATGCAGATGTTGCAGTGGTTGGAGAACCCCGCGGTGGAAGATGGTCCCCTGCGAGCTCAGCTGAAGGCCTTTGCTGTGCAGTACTCCTCAAGGCACAGGATCAGTGATGGTACTGGGACAGGGAAGCTTATGGGACTCAGAGGGGACAAAGTGGGACAAGAAAGAGACAAAACTACACCTGGAGCAGGAAGTGCCGTGAGCAGCCTTTTGTAGGGGTGTTATAAGGAGTTACAAAAGTAGCACGCTGTGCTGCAGAAACTCTTTGAGGCTGTGAACAAGTGCCTTAGCTGTAGGGGCTTGCATGAGACACCTGGTAGCATCTCACCAAGCACAGCAGATCTCTCAGGGAAAGCTTATAATTTCTCAGGCCTGGAATTCTCTGTGAGCTGTGGTTTTGGTAGATGAGCATGCAGGAATGTCTCTGGAACAAGGTCACATCATGACTTGTAGAGTTGTTTATCATCTGCCATCCCTTGGGAGCAGGAGTCTAACCAAGAGCTTGGGCATGGAAATGGGTTTGTGGTTACAGAGCTTTTTCTTAGCCGCATGTCCCTGTAACATTCAGGAGAGCTTTTGAGGGTTGTGGTGGCCATAAATGGCAGTAGAATGTAGATTTGTTTGAGTAGTTGTGCCCTGGAGCCACATGGGGAATCCGTAGGAGGAAGTCTGATGTGAGGGCTGGCTTGTCCCTGTGATACCAGTGCTGTGATTTCATTGCAGTTCGAGGTGGCTTCTTGCACCTTACGGAAGCTCTTTCTTTCCGTCGTGACCCTGACTTGATCAGCTCCACAGTCTGTGCCATCATTGCAACCCTGAAATCAGGAGAGAAGTGTAACGTGGAGCCAGAGCTCATCAGCAAAGGTATGAATGTCCTTCTGCTCTCCTTCTTTGCAGCAGCAGCTTGAACTTCCAGCCCTGCAAGGCAGTGCCTACTGTGCAGGCTATGGGAATCTGCCTTCTCCCTGGGTCAGAAAATGTGAACTGATCTAAGCTTGGCCCTATCTTGTATCACCTCCTTTCCCCCACTGTATGTAGGTTTATAAACTGTGATCTGGGGCTCGGATTAAGTCTCTGAGCAAACTGTTGGTTTCCACTAACAAACAGAGAAATGGAAGCCTACTATCCCAGATAAAAATGGCTTCCCTCTTCCTCAATGAGCCTGGCTATCAGAATAATGCTTGCAAGGTTCCATACCTTTCACCACATCCTGAAGTTAATGAGTGGCATCTTTCTCCCTCTGCTAGTCCTTCAAGGTCTGATTGAAACCCACTCTCCATACCTGGAGGAGCTCCTGAGTGTCCTCTTCTCAGCTACTGCTGAGGCCACTGCCAGGTGTCCTGCCATGAAACCGATTGCTGTGGTGTGCTCCTTGTTGCTCCAGGACAAAGAAGAAACACCAGTAAAGAAGGAGGTGGAGAGTTGCAGGTGAGCCAAGGCAATGATGGGAATTCACAGGTAGGTCTGGGTGCATGGTATCACCAGTGACATTGGCCTTGCTTTGTCCACAGTGCTGAATCAGCTTGGCCAGGGCCTGCCTCTGGCCTTCTCAATGACTGGCTGGAGATGTTGGACCCAGAGGTCATCAGCAGCTGCCCTGATCTACAGCAGAAGCTGCTGTTCTCCTGGAACAAAGTAAGAGTTGTCAGGCAGAGGGACTGCTGTGCTGAAATGACTTTCTGGGGTACTGACCTGCACCTGGAAACAGGGCAAGGGTTATTTTATGTTTTGCCACAGGTTACTGTATGAGTTCCAAAGCAGTACAGGAGGACAGTTCTGTGCAAGGCTCACATTTCTCAGTGCAGGGCTTATGTTCCCTCTTATCTTTATATTTCTTCTATAAAGCTGTGTTCTTTTAAGGATTTCAAAGTGCTTTACAGACACAACATGGTCCCATAACAACCCAGGCAGCTGTGTTTTCATTGGTATTTTTGCAGACAGATCAATAGCTTGCCCAAGATGCCATGCCAAAGTTAAGGCTGAAACTGAATTTCACATCTGATGCCATGTTCTGTCAGAAAGTGCTGCCATAAATCCTCATGCTGTCTGTGCTGTCTGCATTCCTGGATTGTCATCCTTCTGCAGTACACATGGCATCTCCTACACCCACCTTGCTACCAGGATCTGTTCATTACATCTCTTCCTCTTTTGGTGCCTCCAGGCAGGGTCCCAGGTGCCCTCCTTCCGCCCCTACCTCTTGGCTCTTCTGACTCACCAGTCCAGCTGGACCACACTGCACCAGTGCATCAGGCTTCTGCTTGGCAGGAACAGGGAGCAAAGGTGAGTCTTGTTTGTCAGGCCTAGCCAAGGGGTTGAGTTGGGCAACTCTGTCTGTCTGAGAGAGAGCAAGACCTGCCATGTTCATGATGTGTCTGCCAGGGGATGTAAGTCAGCCAAAACCAGACTTTGTGAGAAGGATGCAGATTTCAGTCCTGCTGATTTGTGTACCTTGATATAAATATTACTTACTGTTTGGTGGAAGCAGTACATAGAGATTTGGCTGTGTTCTAAACAGGAAGTGCTAATTGTGGGTAATCCATCTTGCATTGCCCTTGTTGATAATCTTTATGAACACAGGACTTGCAGGATGGCTTGGATACCAAACTGAGGGCTGTCTCTGTAACTGAGCAGGCTCTGATGGATCTTTTGGTTGTGCTAAACTCTATTTCCAGTCTTTCTCTAACCCTTTCATGACATCAGCTAGCAGCCCTAGCTCTCAGCTTCTATACACAGCTTTCAAATACTGGAGTTCCAGTGTAGTAGTATTGTTACAGTTATGGACCAGGAAATGCTAACACCTAGTAACAGTAATACTTCTAAAACTGGTAACATTTCAGTTTATTATTTTATTCTTAATTTCTTACTCAAAATTGCATTAATTTCTCAGTTCAAGGTAATTGCTGTGATAGGGACAGTAAGGTAATTGGTCTGATTGTACCAACTGTTTGTGTTGATGACCAACTCCTGGCCTTGGTGCAAGGCTCCATGTAGCCCCCACACTTGCTGAATGCCATTTGTTCTGCTTTGTACCCTGTGCTGTGCTTATTGCAACAACTATTTAGTCATAATCTGGGAACAGAACCAACCTCCTTCTTGGGACTTAATAGATCCTATTTTTACATTTGCAGATGTTTCTTTCTTCACAGCACTCATCATGTTTAGTGATGCTTCCATGTGTTTGTGTGCTGCCCAAGGGTTGTGTTGACTCTAATTGCAAATCTGTCTTCTTTTGTCTTTTGGCAGGTTTGACCCAACTGCATCCTTAGATTTCTTGTGGGCCTGTATTCACATTCCTCGGATCTGGCAGGGAAGGGACCAGAGAACTCCTCAGGTATTGGTGCAGCTCTTCCAAGATTCCTATCTGGATGGAGTGAGAGGCAATGTTTTCACAGTGCCTGATTTTTCCATGGCCAAGAGGTGGCTGGAGTGATTCAGGTGCAGTGTGCCAACTTTACTGCCTGTACCTCAGCTGGTTACTTAGCTGCTCTGCTGTTACATATTACAGTGGCAATTTGGAGTCCAAAAAGCTGATAGGAACACATAAAGTTTGCCCACTTGGCATCTTCCCTGCAGTAGTTGCCACAATATCTGGTAAAGGCACAAGGCTAGAGTGGCAAGCAAGCTAAACCCCAGCATGGGATAATTGCCATTTTACAAAGAAAAGGAGGCTGTGTCTCTTCTCCACAGAATTTCTTTGGTTTGGTGGCTGAATTATGCTTTCTGACCCATCACGCATGCTGAGATTAAAGTAAATGAAAAGGCAGAGGAAGGCCAAAGAGGTTTTATTTGGGACTGTGATGCTTTCAGAGCTCTAGGTATGGGGCCATTTTTAAGTCTGGTTCTAAGATATTCCATTCCAGTCAGGAAGGTTGTGACTAGAAGGAACTAAGGATCTTGGGATTTGGTGTGGAATCATTTGGGGTGTTCTCTTGCATTACAGAAGCGCCGTGAGGAATTTGTGCTCCACCTGAAGGCATCAGAACTGATCAGCATGGTGGAGCTGATCCTGGCTGAAGCAGAGACCAGATACCAGAACACTGACGAGGCCTCCTGCACACTCATCCAGTCTCGACTGCCATTGTTGCTCAGTTGTTCTCATGGGGACCTTGAGAACATAAAAAAAGTAACAGAATATTTGACCAGCTGCATCCAGCAGTGGGGAAGCAGGTGAGGCTGCAAATGAGCTTTTGGTTGTGCTGGAATTGTTCTTGGGTACTGAATTATTCTTGGGTACAGGCAGGCAGATAATGATGAGACTTGCCAGTCTTCATTAAGAATATCATGTTCTAGAGCCTGTATGAAAAGTGCACACTATCCTCCCCAAGGTTTGGGGGAATAACAAGTGGTTTTAAGTGGTACTCAGGCCAGGAAGCTGACTTCAAAAGTGAAATTTAAGGGCCTTTTTGCTTTTAGGACTTCAGAATGAAATTCTTGACATACTTGGGGTTTTTTCTTTCGTTCTTTAAGGCAATGGTTATTTTTAATTACTAGTTCCTAACGTGGGATTTCTTGTCTACTCATCCCTTGAGTCACTGCTTGTAATACATCCTGCTTCTGACTTGCTTTCAAAGCTGAATGGAGACCAAATTGTTTCCTAGCAGCTATTTTAGGACTGTGGAAAGAACAGGAAGATGATGTTTTTGTGGGAGTGAAAGGAACTGACCTAATTCCAACCTTGCATATGCTGATATTAGGAAAGATTCTGAGTAACTGTTGCTTTCTACTGCCTCCCAGTACTATGTCAGGGATCTACAGGGGTTTCAGGTGTGTAGAGAACATGTTGGTTAGTCTGAGTAGTTGTGGTTCTGACTTCTTTTCCAATTGGGATGGGACTGACTGTGAGTACCACAAGCAGGAACTCTGCACTGGAGATGTAAGCAGAGCTTTCTTGTCCTATGCCCTTTTGGAACTGCAGTTTTCTAACTCCAAATGGCCTCGTGATGGATCCCCATAGACTGTGGATGGAACTCTGTAGAAGGTGAATGATTTGAGTTGTTCAAAAGAAGCAGAGACTTAAAAAACACTGGTTGAGGTTGGTGATGTCCATGTTTTCACATGCTCTGTTTGCCACTTGCAGGAAGGCTGTTACTAATCTGATGGGTCTGGGATGTTTGCTGGTTGAACTAACGTAGTAGCCATTGGCTAACCTCTCCCTTTTTCCTTTAGCACTGTGGGGAAATGCTGCCAGGACCTTCTGCTGCAGATATACCTGCAACTTCCTGAGCTCCTTGTGCCTTTGCCTGAGATGCTTCTCACCAGTGAAGGAGCCAGAGACAGCAGCACTTGCAAGGTAAAGTTAGAGGCATAGGAAAGCCTCTTTCCAGTTGTGTAAGCAGAATGGATGCTACCTTGATGCCCACTTTAGATGGTGAGGACTGGCAAAAGCTTCCTGGGTGACTTTGGTTTCTTTATTTTGCTTTTCTATTACCCTGTCCCTACCTGCACTCTCCAGAGCGAAGAGTTCTGGTGTGGTTTATTTTGCAATGTCCTTCTATAAAATAATATAAGCTTCACAAGCTTCTGTGTGCCAAAGGCTTCTGTAAGGCACAAGTGTGCAGGCATCTGATCCTGCTTTGTTGTCTGTAGGGACTGTGGACTTCAGATCCCATGCCAGCTGGAACACTGCATCTACTCACAGATTCTACCTGAGAATTATTTCTGTTAACCCCCCTGTGTAGCTGGAAAGGAATTGTGAAAAACTGCTGGAGAGACAGGGGCTGGTTTTTACATTAAACTTCTTAACAGGTTGCTCATTATTTTTCTTCCAGCTTGATGCCCTGGTTCACAGATTCATTAACCTCCTCGCAGACACCAGCGACTCCAAGTCGTCGGAAAGCCGCGTGTGGGATGCCAATATGGCCTGCAGGAAGCTGGCTGTGGCTCATCCCATCCTCCTCCTTAGGTACCTCTCTCTCCCTGTGTGTGGCTGGGGCTTATTGAAAAGCACCCACCCTTATCCTAGGAAGGGAAAAAAATTGCAGCAATCACAGCAGTGGTGAGAGAATTCACCTTCTTGTACAGAGGTCAAGAGAAAAGGCAGGGAAGTCACATCTTTTACAATGAGGCAACACCTTGTGTCTGTCAGGAAATAGTCCTGGAATTGGACACTAGGGAACAGAATATGTGTGGGAAATGGGGCTTGCTGAGCCTATTGATACAGGGATCAAGACCAGAACTCTGAGAGAGGATAAGGGATTTTGCCTTCCAGGAACTGAGGTACCGTGTAACTTCCTTGAAAGATCTAGACCTAGATTTTCTTGTTTGGTGTTTCAGGCACTTGCCAATGATTGCAGCGCTGCTGCACGGCCGCGTTCACCTCAATTTCCAGGAGTTCAGGCAGCAGAACCACTTGACCTTCTTCATCCACGTCCTGGGGATCCTGGAGCTGCTCCAGCCACAGGTCTTCCAGAACGAGCACCAGGCGGCACTCTGGGACTGTCTCCTGTCCTTCATCCGTCTGCTGCTGGTAGGAAAATCCCTGCTTCCCTCTGTGTGCCGGCTGCTGGCCACTAGATGGGGAAGCTCTAGTAGCACAGGGCCAACCTTGGTGCTTCTCATTTGAGGGGAAAGCTTTCCTAAATGCCTAAGAACAAAAAAGGGCATTAAGTACCTTGGAGAGCTTGAAGAGGAGGCAGGAGATCAAGAAACTGCTCCCTGGTACCCAGAGGTGCAGGAGGGGGCAGTGCATTGCTGCTTTTTTTTGGTTAACTCTCACCTTCTTGATCCTTTCCCAGAACTACAGAAAATCCTCACGGCACCTGGCTGCCTTCATCAGCAAGTTTGTCCAGTTTATCCACAAGTACATCACATGCAATGCCCAGGCAGCTGTGTCCTTCTTGCAGAAGCACTCGGACCCACTCCAGTAAGCTTCCTTATGCCTGTTAGCCTGTGCACAGTCAGATTGCCAGGAGCAATCAGACACAAGACAGCAAGAGAATGTGACAGAGTAGCTGCTAATGTGGCACTTTTTCTCTCTTAGCTCCCTTAAGTCTCCATTGAAATGAACAGCATATCTCTTCTTTATAGGTGAAAACTGTGCCCAGGGAAGTCACATAATGACTTTATCTCACATAATAGCCTAAATGTTATATTGAGTTATTATAGTGCCCTGCAACCTTTCCAGAGGCAGCTGGAGAGTCTTTCCCCAGAGCAGTGGCTGCAGGGTCCCACCTACAGATATGTGGGGAAAATGCATTTGAGTTCCAGTTATGAAGAAAGGAAAAATCTTGCTTCTGCTTCTGAGAAGTTGTTTCAGTGTACATATCTGTGCTCATGCCCTTACTGCTATTGAAAGCCAAACATGCCACCTCTCTTTCCCAGTGACCTGTCATCAGACAACAGTGACCTGGCAATGCTGAAGTCCCTCCTGGCTGGGCTGAGTCTGCCTAGTAAGAGTGGCATCTTGGACAGGGGCTCTGATGAAGAGAAGGATGGTGAGTCTGGGTGGGGGAAGAGTTATTCCAGCTGGTGAACCTGCAATCTGTTTTGGAGAATAGGTGTTTTTGTGGGGTTTTTGTACTTGTTCTTGTAACAGCTCAATATGTTTAGAGTGGAGAATGGCACTTGTATGCTCAGCAGTTGGGAACCAGTATCTGGGATGGGTTAATTTGTTTTCCTGCCAGTGGTATCACTACTGGAGCAGAACATCAGCCCTTAACAAGGGTGAGTTTCCTGGTCGTGGATTTTGCCCTTTTAATCCACACTCTTGGGGGGATTCTAAGGGTACATCCCTTCTTCCACTCCTTACAGCTTGCACAGCTTGCCTGGGAAAATTATTCAGCATTAAAAGAGCTTGCGAAGCTTCCTCCTCAGTGTCAGCTGAGGGGGTTACAGGAGGTGCAGTGAGATTAGAGACAGTGTGAGAGCCAGGAATTGCATCACAGCATTGCTGGTGGCTCGGGATACACCACTGCACTGGGAGGGAGTACTGGCCAGTCCCCAGGCTGGCAGGAGTGCCCTGCTCTCTCTCTCTCCCCAGATGAAGCAGCTGCTGGCTCTCTCCCCCTGGTCAGCGTGTCCCTCTTCACTCCCCTCACGCCGGCTGAAATGGCCCCGTACATGAAGAGGCTCTCCAGAGGCCAAACAGTGGAGGGTGAGTGAGGACCTGCAGAGCTGTGCAAAGACACAGGGCAAATACAGACATTTGTCAGCTTTGTTACTTATCTGTCAGCAGCAGCCTGGTTTCCTGTTTTGATCTTGTGTTTGGAAGTCACCAGCAGTTAGGACATTGTTCCATTTTTGGATTAACTTGTCCCTGACCTCCTGTGATTCTGTGACAGAGGCTTCCTATGATTCTCTTATCACTTAGCTCAGCAGTACTTCAATGGCCTCTGCTTTGGGGCTCTTCAAGGCTCTTTAAGCATTTTGGGAGATAGTATGAGTAAATCAAGGATTGCTGCAGTTTGAGCCAGGTCTGAAGTGCTGATAGGAATGAAATACCAAACTGATGAGAAGCAGGATTTGTTAGAAATCCCCAAATGGCCTTCATGAAAGAAAGCCATGTTAACCTGGTATATGGGAACAATAATCTTCTCCAAAGGTCTTCTGAAATCACAGGTGTCCTGTGTTCAAACCTATATTGTGACACTTTTCCTTCCAAGGTAGAATAGGACAAAAAAGTCCTGCCTGTTCCCTGATTTTTAAAGACACACTCTGTGAAGGTCTTTAGTTACAGAAGAAGGTGTTCTGGAACTGAAACCTCTCACCCCATTGCATTCCTTCCTCTGCCTGGGCAGGTTGGGATGTGTTGATCTGGCACATCCCTGGTCTCCTTTCCAAAGAACTGCCTTTATTACCCTACCTCTGTGTGCAAGTGAGAAAACTTGATGGCTTGAGAGATTGGTTTGTGAGGGAAAAAAAAAAAAAAGATTCTTTGCTGCTTCAGTGAATTTCAGTCACCTTTTCAACCTGTGTCTTCTCCCAGACATCCTGGAGGTGCTGACAGACATCGATGAGATGTCCAGACGGAGGCCAGAAATTCTTGCCTTTTTTGCTGTGAGTATTGGTGTCTCAAACTGCCACTGGAAGGAAGAGAATCTTTTCATCAGAGCCTGTTGCACAGCCAGCTTAAGCACTACCCTTCCTCTGCTTTTTGGGGGTTGTTGCAGCACCTTAGGAGAAGAGTGTCCTCAGTGAGCCCTGCTGAGGGCAGACAGTATTTCCCTCCATTGCATACTGGCTCAACCATCATCTACTTTATGTCAGAGGAAGAATTAAACCTCTGTCCTCTTCCCAGGGCAAGGAGAGAACAGAACAGAACAGCTCTGTTGAATAAGCTGGAAACTAGGGAAAACTCAGCTGTCCCACATGAAATAAGATTACAGAAGGGTACTTTAAAGTATTCAAAACCAGGATAATCTGTCTTACAAAGAGGGATTTCTGGGGTCAGCCAGTACCTGCTGGATTTGTGTTGGGCTGGATTGGTGTGGAGGGGGAGTAATGCCAGTCTGAGGAGTTTGTGCTCCCTGAATGGCCCTGTGATCCACATTTGTCCATCTTTCAGACAAACCTACAGAAGCTGATGAGCTCATCAGAGGATTCCTGCCGAAACCTGGCCTTCAGCCTGGCTTTGCGCTCCATCCAGAACAACCCCAGGTGAGCACCACTGCAACTGAGGCTGTGCTGGCTGATCTGGGCTCTACTGACACTGTCATGTTTCACTCCCAGCACTGCTGCAGATTTCCTTCCCACCTACATGTACTGCCTTGGCAGCCGAGACTTCGAGGTGGTGCAGACAGCACTGAGGAATCTGCCTGAATACACCCTCCTTTGCCAAGGCAAGTGGAGATGGCCACCTTTGGGGCATGGTTGGCCACACAAGGGTCAGAGCTGGGGTCCTGTGCTGAGAGCAGCTCCCCTGGGAAGTTGCCATGGATTGCTGTTGCTTAGACCAGGCCATCAATTCCAGTAGTAGCTTTGGGCTGAGCTTGACAAGGGGGATTTGTCATAGACTCAAGGAGGGCTTGCTTGAAGTAGGTTTGCTCCTTCATGGTTTTCTTTGAGTTGTGACCTCTCACATGATCACAAACCCATAGAGCTGTTAGAGGGGGGATTGTGCCAGGTTCTTGGAAGGGGAGATTTCTTGTGCAGCTGCAAATGCTCACCCAGTGGTTGTTGGTGGATTGTTCTTGCTCATGGGGCCCTCGGGCCAGTCCTCACTCTGCCTTTCCCTTTCCCAGAGCACGCAGCAGTGTTGCTGCACAGGGCCTTCCTGGTGGGCATGTACGGCCAGATCGACACCAGCTCTCAGATCTCAGAGGCCTTGAAGATTCTGCACATGGAGGCCACGATATGAGCACGTGGTTCTGGGAGTTCCACTCCCAGAGGAATTAATTTCTTGGATTCATCAGCTGCATTATAGCCCTGTAAGAAGAACAGTGTATTGCTACCCATGTGCTGGAGGATCAAAGAGGTGATGTGGCCAGGCCAGACTGTGCTGGAAAAGAAGATGCTGACTGAAGATCAGGAACGGACAAGGATCAATCTGGCTGGCTAAGAGGCCATTATTGTGGGAGAAAAATCTCCTGAGCATTGTGCCAAACAGGGACCACATCCTTCATGGGGTCTTGAGGCAGTGGTGTCCAGTTTTTTGTTTGGGGCTTTTTGTCTCTCCAAGAAGGCAGAGCTGCTGGGAGAGCAGAAGGGAGTGAGTGATTGCCCTTGCATTTGAAGAGTCTGCACTCTCTGTGTTGGCGAGAACATGCAGATTTGTGCAGGGGGAGAGACCACGTTGGTTTCTGGGGGTGGAATTTTTTTTTATTTTATAATTAAAATTCTCTTTGTTTCCACTGTGCCTTTCTTCTCCCTTGGGCGTACTTTGGTATTCCTCTCCCCCTGTTTTTCAGTTTCTTGTTATTCTACACAAAGCATCTCTGGAAGACCTGTCTCCATGGCCAAGTGCTCACAGAGCTGTCTTGGCTTTTTACAGGATATGCAAGAAATGGAGCAGATTTGGAAGGGTCATTGGGGTACCATGAATGAGTTGGGTCAGCACCAACTGCTGACAGGACAACTTTTAAGAGGTTCCTTGGAAAACTTCTGTTTAGAAACAAATAAAACAAACTTCTTGGTACATCTGCAAACATCCCAGCAGCTGGCCACTGTCACAGTGGAGGTTTTGAACAAGCAGCTGGATTTCCTCTTTGGGTTCTGCCTGCTCCTCCCTGTGACTCTCCTGACCACTGCTCTTTGGTTCTTGCCTGCTGGTAGGGGTGATGGTTTATTTGCCATCTGTCATTTGAAGACAGGAAATCTTCCTTTCCCCTGCTCCAGAGAAATTACAGCTCTGTGTGCTTGTTTTCCAGCCTCACTTAGTTCTAATCACCAGTTTGTTCTCATGTCATTTGTCTCTATTCCTCTGGAGCTCCACTTGTTATTAGAGAAGCACTGTAGTATAGAAAAGACAAACATCCTGGAGGAATTTTATCTGTATCTCCTTGCTGGTGGCAGGGACAGTTGTGACCTCATAGTTGGCTGGGTGGGGAAATACTGTCTGTTCGTGCACATGAGGAATACCACAGCTGAGCCCTTTAGCTGGTATGACAAAATATGAATGAATGTCCAGCTGGCTTTGCAGAAAAATGGAGAAGGAAAGGGGGAGGACTGAACCTCCCATCAACTCTAAGTAGCCTTGTCTTTAAACAGATTAGAACCATCAGTTATGGATGCAACATGCTTTTCTCCTCAGCAGCATCTGCTTCGCATCCGGAGCCACTACTGTGGCAATTAGCTCCATATAAATTATGTGGAGGAACAGCTGAAGGAGATCAAGTCAGTGGAATGGGTTTCCTGAGGGGCTCAGTGACAGCAGGATTAACGCCTGTCCAAGGGGAGCCAGTAATCTCACTGGGAACCCTTACCTTAGTCCATATCACACATCATTAAGGCACTGCTCAGTTTGTAGAGCAGGGAGGTAGTTCTGTTGGAGCTGCTGTGGGCCTAGAGCAGCTGGGAACTTGTGGGACTTCCTGGAAAAGGGCTTTTAAGGACTTTGAGCCAAGGAGCAGGGAAGATGTCTCAAGACTGTTATTGTGCAAAGACAGTGAGTCAAACACAATAGTGGTGGTTTGGTGAAGATCCTCTCTGCAACTGGGGCTTTCCAGAAATTCCACTCTGAGGCTGCAACCAGAAACATTTACAGGCAAAACCAAACAATGTGGTTGGTCCCAAATTGTCCTGTGTCTGTAGTGAGCAGACCTGCTCCAGGATGCCTGGGTCACAGGAGCAGGGCACGCTTGGTTGTTGGCAGAACTTCATGACCCCTCAGTCCAGAACAGACAGGCTTTGCAGATCTGTGTGGAAAGAGATGTGTCTGGGAAGGTGGAAAGAGCATCTCTTTATCAGTAGTAGCAATCATCTTTTGGGAGATCAGGAAATGAAGTCAAGTGGAGATGATGTGGGGGGAAGTTACTCAGCAGAACTGAGACTTCCTATAGATCTCCCAGTACAAAAATCATCATCTGTGATTTGTTGATCTCTCCTTTTTGCTGTGTTGAAGGTTCCCACAATGAATTTTCTCTGCTGCCATCCTCTGCTTGGACCCAGTGGAGCTAAGCAGGTTGCCTTGGCTTGAAGCACATCATCAAAACCAGATGAGTGCTTGAAAACAGGGCTGTCAGAGGGTGCCTGGCTGTGTGGAGACAGCTCAGGGCAGGAGCCCATCCCTGCTGTCAGGGAAGGCAGCTGTGACAGCTCTCAAATGGTTGGTGGCAGTGGTACTGATGCCCTGACACTTGCCTGCCTGTAATCTGTGCTCTTCCATCTCTGCCTGACCGAGCACCTCCTGACAGTGTCACCCTTTACAGCTCTCCCGGGCTCCTCCTGGGGCTGGGGCCACCTTCTGTGTCTTCAAGAGCTCGTGCCTTGATCAGAAGAGGAGTGGGGAGGAGTTTTGCAGGGTCTTTCCTGGCCAAGCCCACGGGGCCCCGTGACTCCCCCAATGCAAGTCACTGCTCCAGTCTGCCTTACAGGCAGCACATCCCAAACTGGTGCAAAATGCTTCTTTAGCTTTTCTACCATCGTCTGCAGTCAAGAGCTTTCTAAAGAGAACTGGGCTGCCAGAGCTGGCGTCTGGGGCTGGGGAATGTGCTTAACACTGGCGCATGGGGAGGCTTTTTGCCTTCTCAGATACACTGGGAGTCCCTTTCCAGCTGGAGGGGGAGGCATGATGGGGAAGAGAAAACTGGCCAGAGGTTTGTTTCTTGTACTCAGGGCAAGGCTGGCTCTTGTCCAGCATGCACATGACTGACCTTCAGTGCTTGGCTGGGCACAAGTGGGCATCTCTAACCTGGCCATACCACACACCTGCCAGGCCCTGTGTGGCTGGAATCGTGGGCCCTCACATGTGGCAATGTCCTGGAGCTTTGAGGCTTTTTGACACAGCTCTGGGAAAGTTTGTGCATCCCAGGAACTGTGAGGGGTATCCTAGAGCAGCAAGTAAATTTGGTAATGAGCAAAGCGTGACTAACCAGGGAGGTGCCTGCCTGTTCCTGACTCAGTGGCCGCTGCCTCTGGGGCTTTCCTGGCATTGGGGAGCTGGGTGAGTCCAACCACTGAGCTCAGAGGAAAATCTGCCCAACCTGCTGTGCCAACGATGGAAGTGTGGGGAGAGGTGTGCAGGTAACAGCCACCAACTGGGATTTCATGGCCAAAGGCTGATACTCTGCCAGCCATGAGAAATGAGAAAGGGTAAAGAGAAGCCTCGCCTTGCAAGGAGCAGCAGGTGAGAAGTCTTGTGCAAAATAAAAAAGGAGAGGAAAACTGTCTCCGTTACCTCATGTCTGTGAGTGGAGTCCCAGGACTGCTCCCTGGGGTCCTGCCATCCCCTTCCTCCAGCCAACCTCATCTGTGACCTCCATCAGTGACAAATGCAATCCTGGCCCTGCCTGCCCTCAATTAACTTCCTTCTGGCCATACCACAGTTCAGGACAGTACGGCTCACACTTAACTCAAGGACTTGTTGGCTAAAAGCTAAAAATGGTAAGACTTTTGTTTATTTTAGGAGTGTCAAGCTGTCAATGACAGCTAAGTAGCCTGGCTGCTATAGGGGTAGCATTTGTCTGAGGTAGACTGTTCTCTGTGTTACCTGTCCTTGTATTTAGATAATTTGCCCCTAAAGTAGCAGAATATAGAGCTTGAAATTTCCCATAATTTTAAAATCAGAAGCCTTTATAATAACATATCTGCCTGTCCTGTGTTGCTGATGGTGTTTTGGTATCAGCCTGCTTGCAGGAACACCATCTCTAACACAAGAAGATACTGGCAAAAAATGTCAAGACCCCCAGCGACAATTCAAAAATTAATTAAGCTACAGTAGCCCAATCATTACTGGGTAATTATTAAGCTGTAAGAAATGCTAATTGTCTTATTAGCATTAAGCAATTATGCAAATAATGGAAAACATACCATAAGAGTAATAAAATTACCTCCCTTTCTCTCTCTCTTTTTATTTTTAATTTTAAACCAACAATGATATTCAAAATCTAAAGTGATGCATATGGTTTTATTATGAGTATCTTTGGAGAGGAGACCTCTAAGGGTGCTCAGCCCTTTTGGGGCATCCCAAAACACATCTCCCGTGAGTTCTCTTGCAGAGCTTGTAGTGCCCCACACGAGGCCATCCCCTGGTTCTGCATGCACCAAGGCACCAATGCAGGCACACAGGGTGCCAGTGGCTGTGGAGGACACAGAGTGGCCACGCTGCTATGCCAGGACTGGAGAGTCCCAATTTTATACTGTCATAGATGTTCTAGGGGAGTCCCTGCTCTCCCCCTGATAAAGCACATAGTGCTTCAGGTTTGGTCTGGGAGAAAACAAGGCAATTTCGAGTTTTTCAGTCAATTCAGTGCAGAAGTGGAAAGTTCTGGCCTTTTGAGTTACTCTGTCTCAAGGATTTTATTGCTATTGAGTTAACCTGAGGTAAGAGCTGGCTTCTTTTCCAGGTGAGGTTTCAGCTGGATTTCAGGGTTCAGAAATAAGCTGAATGATGAGCAAGTGTTTTTGTATTCCTTGAAACAAGAACAAGACCTCACCTACCATCACTACTGGGGAAAGGAAACTTCACTTACTCATGTCCACAATGGGCCTGGAAAACACAAAGTACTTTTTTGCTTCAGTATGTTCACACTGTTAATCACTAACAAATTTTATTGGTTTTACAGGCTTTAAACTCTGCTCTACTGATAAGACACAGCACTTAGAAGTGCCCAAGCCAGTTCCTGCTCCAGGGTGTGTCCTGCTCCCATGGTGGTGCCTTGATAAACCTGGGGTCACTTCACCCAGCTGCATGACCCAAACAGGTTTTGGTCTGTAAAACACACCTTTGCTTTCACTTTTTGATAAGAATGGGGACGTTTGCAGCTCCTGGAGGACCAGAGAGAGTGTTCTGCCATGGCAGTGCAAAGACTGGGGATCACCATCATCTGTTTTCCCTCCTTGGAAGACAAGGGGAGATCACCTTGGGAAATAAATACCACCTCCAACCCTTTTGGAGAGTTCCTTTCAGCTCCCTGGGACTGGTGACCCATCAAGCTGCTGTTTTTGTCCTTTTCATTTTTCCTATCACCTGGTGTGTAGGATGCAGGATGTGAGCAATCTCTTATCTTTGTTGCCTGGAAATAACTTTCTGAAATCACCCTCTAGCCTGTCCCTCATTTCACTGCATTGGGGGACAGAAAAGCCAGCAGGACATTCGGCTGGTGGGTAGGAGGGACAAGGGAGAGAGACTTCTTTCTGTTTTAATGAGATATTGTATTATACCTAGGTGATAGGACACTTTTTGTTCTGATGCTCTCTGGTTTTGATCCTTTGAGATTTTAGGATAATGGGTTTACCATTTATGAGCATCTTGGGGGGATGTGTTACAGAGAGATTTACCAAAGTGCCTTTTCCCGTAACTTCACATTTCTCTTTCATCTTCTTGGAAGAATGGAAGAAGTGGAAATTCTTGTTCAGACTTGAATTAATAACTTTTTTCTGCTACTTTTGCAGGTCAAACTAGTCAGAGTCTGAGGGGAGGCAGGTATCATTGGGAATCATTTCTGTGTGAGTAGCTGTGAAATTGTTGGGGCTTTCTTTTCCCTGTTTGGGGCCTTTCCATCTCTGTGGAGTCAGCCTGGCTGCCTTCTGGGAAGAGAGAGCTGATGAGGCATGTTACTGATGAGACGAATGCTTTTTCCTTCTTGTTTTAAATCCCTCGATTTAATTCAAGCCATTGGCACGGGGATGTATGAGAGCTCTTGGCTACAACACACACTTCCTATTGTTGGGAGTGAACAGCCCTGCACACAGCCCGCGGCAAAATTATGAAGTAGCTCAATTTGATCAGCTGATTTCTCACAATAGTTAAAAGATGTGATTTTTTTTCTATGATATTATACTCTCTTATGAGGGAAAAAAAAAGCATCACTTGATTCTCAGCTTCATGAGGCCCCAGATTTCCTGATACACGGAATCAGCCCTTCCTCCCCTTGAGTCTTCAAGCTGACAAATGTTGGGTGTGTTTTTTTGGGCTTTATGGTGGGCTAGTCAAATATTTAAGTTTTTTCTCTAGTTATGGTAAAATCCACTGGTTGCTGCATATGGGAACCAGGATAAATTTAAGAGGTGATAGCAGAGTAATCCCCACTAATCATAGTCATAGCAACTGTCAGAAAGCACTCAGCATTTCTCCAGTGCAGACAGGTATCTAAGAAGAGAACTGAAAAGGACTGAGGAAGACAAAGAATAGTGTCTGTAAGTGGAGAAGAATAAATCAATGCTTGTCTGTGGATTGCAGCTCCAATAAGCTTCCAAACACACCTTGAGAAGGGAGCTAGGGGAGAAGGCACTGTGCTGCAGGACACACTGCTCATGAGCCAGCTGAGCATCACAGGTGGGAAACCTCACCCAGCAGCTCTGGGAAAAGCTCAGCGAGCGGGGCAAGGTCTGCAAAACAGGATAAGGACCTATAAGGCTCCCTCAAAGGAAAAGATGTAGAAAGGAGAGGTACAATCCAGAGTAAGCATCGTCCCCTGAGGAACACGCTGAGAGAAGAGCAGCTGAGGGTAAGAGGCAGCTGCACAGGCAGCTCTGCTCCCTTCCTGCCCCGTTCCTCTCTGTATGTGTTAGTTTACCTGTTGGTGCATTAAAGCCTCATCAGAGCTGCAAACTCCCACAGAGCTCTCCTTAATCACCAGCTAACACTACACAAGTCTCTGCTGCCTGTACTTTGGAAAGCCATTACTGGGCCATCAGTAATACTGTTACCGTATTAGCAAACTCCTTCAGCAATGTCATTTTAATCACCTTAGTGGATGTTGTGGACCTGATTCTTCTGGGGTACCAAGGGCTGTACCTCCAGACTAACCCTCTCTTGGGATGCACAGCTTGGAGCCTGTAACTAATAGTTTCTTCTTCTGGTGTCTGCAAGCCTGGATTTGTGGCACAACCATCCCAGTGAAAAACAGGGAGGGACGAGGTGAAACGTGTTGGCCTGTGAAACACAGGAAATCCCAGGTGCTCTGAGCCCAGGCTGGCTTTCCACTCCGTGGGCCTGTGTTCCCCTGCCACCCAGCCCCAGCTGCCCCTTGCCAAAGCACGAGGTAATGAGAAGGGACTGGCTGCATTGACTCATTAAGCTGAGTTTGTTAGAAGACAGATTGTCATGTTAAACAAATATATTTTAAAAAAACCTAAGTCCATTCCCTGGGCCGTGCCCCATCTGGGCCGTTAAATCTGAAAGGGGTAAGTACAGCTGTGTCAAAGCTGCACTCAGGAGTTGATTTTCACTGTTTGTATGACTGGCAACTGGCAACCACTCCATTTCCCAAACCTCATTTCCTTCTCCTCGTTTCCCAGTGCTGCACTGTGACGATTGGAAGCACAGCAGGGGATGCACACTGCTAAACAGAAACTCCACAGACACATTTCCTAAAGCCAGCCCTTCCTCTTTATTTCTCATCAAGCCCTAGGGTACCTGAGGATGGGAAGGGCTGCTCATTGTTAGCCAGGCTTTTCGTAAATGACACAATTTTATCAAAGGTGTCGTGGAAATGTGGGACAGCTCATCTTTCAGGGCTCCAGCAAGTGTCTTTTTTGAGGGAAGTGAGGAGTAAAAACCCAACTTCGAGTTAATCCAGAATTTCTTTCGATCAGTCCCTTGGTAGTCTGATTAATTTTGAGTGCAGATGTTTCTACTTTCCATCACAGAATACACCAAGGACCTGGGAGCAGCCTCACAGTGCCGAATTTCCTCCACACCACACCACTCTAGTTACGGTTGTGCAGCAACATATGCTAAGGCCTTATTACAAGGGATTCCTATAAATGGCATAAAGGATTAATAATGTATTTATAACACAACTTTGTTTTAGTATAAAGTGATCTATAAATTTGTAATAAATGTTTTATAATGTTTTTGTAGCCTGTTATAAATGATAAATGGGAGACTATAGATGCCACATCAAATATTCATGCTGCATTGTGTGCATTATTATGCCATTACTGTTCAGGAAACCATTAATAATAAAGTGAATGGAGATGTAAAAGTTGCTGACATGCCCAGCAAGCCATTTATAATGAAATGTATAATCCTTACCATAAAGTAAATACATTGGCCAGTGATTGTTGATGAAATGGAAACACTCTGAATTATTTGTGAGGTATTTATATATTAATGTATATTATCCATATCATGTCACAGAAATGCCGTTAATATATTATATGTATTATTGATTATTTTTACCTAATTTATAGGCAGCTGTTTAAGTGCTACCTTGTCTCTTCTCATGTTTTGCCAGCTGCATGAGGTCTGGTGAGTTATTTTATGGGATGTGTGTGCTGCGGGGCGAGCTGGCCACCGCAGCCCCGGAGCGAGCCCAGCGGGGCCGGCGGGCAGCGGGGCCGCCTCCCGGGCCTCACCCCGCGCTGCTCTGCGGGGACGGGGCGGGCAGGAACCTGCGGCTCTTTTCCAGCCGGAACGATTCCATGATCTCCTGACCCTGCCCATGCCTGATGCGCTGCCCCGGCGGGGACAGACCCCCTGCTCCGGGCTGGCCTCCCTCCCTCGCCACAACGAGGCCTCTGGGCAGGTTCTGGTTCTGGGCAGGGTCTGGTTCTGGGCAGGTTCTGGTTCTGGGCAGGTTCTGGGCAGCCGAGCTTCGTCCTCCTCC